>DWQX01000313.1:0-48077 GCA_018245475.1 Pharmacophagus antenor | reverse complement strand
TATATATATATATATATTATTAGAGACCATACATAAACAGATATTTTTAAATAAATACTTACATATAGTAAACAACCAAAGGCAGAACAAACACAAATGCTCGTTACATGAATTGATTGACTTGAACGGAAAAAGAACCCGCGACCATTGGTGTAAGAGACCGGATTATTACGGTTACACCAACAATCCAGTCGAAACAAATTTTATAAAAAAGAATTAATTGCAATTTAACATATGGCAGTTTTCTAGAATAACGAGGCATTACGATAATTATATATTTTATCCTTGCATATCTATAATCATATAAATCGCACATACTTCGGATGCACATACATCTGCTTGGTGTTTCCTTGACCATAAAGCAAATTCATTAAAAAATTCATTGCTATACAGTTTGAAAATATTACACGCTTTACGACACAATACTAAATATGTCAATCTTTTTGAAAACCGACGATATTAACACTAGATTTACCGACACGTTTTTATGGTTTTCTTTTCGTATTTGTATTACTTTTGTGCATTATTGCATTCATATTTTCCCTGTTTCGCAATAAAATATATAGAACAATGTTGCCAGAGGCGGTATAAAATATAAAAATATCAAACGCATATCAGTGTACGTAACTTCTTATATAGGGTCGTCCAGTCAAAATGAAAGGTCCGGTAAATCCAATGTTAAAATAATGTCCGTGTCCGGAATGGGTGTCCGTGCGCGGCGTGCGTGGGTGCGCGCATGCGTGGGGCGTGTGTCAGACGGCGACGCGCACGCGCAGCGTTAAGCCCGCGCGCGCGCCGCTGCCCACTAAATGTCGAATCGGCGATAAGTCGCCGCGGACTCTCTATTTGCAAAGTGCCCATTTTATTGCCCCGCGGGATGTCGTCCTTTGTGACGTTCAATGTGTACACACGGGGCAATCGCACCGGTTTGCACTATGGGAAACAATTTTTGTTTCCACAGTTTCGGACATCGGACAATGTTTTCCTATTGGGATTGGATTTTGGCAAATGTATTGATAGGTGTTTTCTTATGTCTCCACTAAATAATGCAGTTTGCTGGTTGTTATTGAGCGACGTGATTTTGATTTTTATTTTCACACAATTAATAACTTATTTATAGAGAATATTCTGTTATGTGTCAATAATATGATTTTCCGTCTAAATATTAAACGTTTTTGTACCATGACTACGCGTTCATATTATAACAACAATGATGAGATATTCTACCATAAATCATGCATATCTAGAAATACATATTAAAAATTAACACCTAGAAAAAGGTCACACGACCAATTGAACTCACGCACCTGTTTAAATAGATGGAATTGTTTGAAAACAAAACTGTAATTGAAATGAAAATGAAAACGTTTTAAAGAAAAGTGAATACTAAACGAAAGTGTTAAGATTCAAATCCCCCAATTGATTACGAATAGATGATTTGTCTGGTGATGTTACGTTATCTATGGTCCCCTCGGCAAACAGAGAGGTAATTTCGCGCGTAGTACAATGATAACGGGGAGATAATAACGGTGCCATCACAATGCTATACCAAATGTCCAATTCTCACAGTCTTAGTTTTAAAAAGCAATAAGAAAATTACATGGTTTTTAGAAGATATGACAAATGATTAAAAATTTAAAAATAAAGAGTGACTTGTTAAAATACTCACTCCTACGAAAAATATTTATGATGCAAATTTATGTGTATATTATAAAGAATTCCACAAATTATTTAAATCCTGGCACATAATTAACCGAGAAGTAAGATTCTAGAAATATACAGTACAAAATTAGCATCATTAAATGAAATTATAAATTTAGCGGATTTTCAGGACATCAATAGATTCTAAAGGGCTGAAGGTCATACATCTTTATATTTTAAAAACAGCAAGAAAAAGCCATAAATAGTCTTTTTTTGTTAGTATAGAATGTGCATAAGGTACTATGTTCTCAATTAACCGTAATACTTATAAAAGGTTTTTAATTTAATTAAAATAATATTTACACATAAATACCCAAAGTGCAGTAACTCAAGTGAAACAGTAAATATTTTTATATTATTATTATAACGATGTGTATTTCCGCATCGTGCAAAAATTACTCGACGATCCCGCCCGATGTTAAATGGTTTTTAACATCAAAAAAGGAAAGGAGAGTTGTAGTCTATTCATTTAGCAATAATTTAACCTTAATTTTCAATTGGGCCTAAAAATGGAATGGTTTCTTCACCCGGACTAACTTACAAATAACTTCTAAAAAAAACTAAACAATAACAAATTTATAACAAAATATATAGTTCAGAAGAATGTTTTCAAATATTACATGTCGATCACACAAAAATAAATAGACTATTCGAGAAATACAACAATTAAAACTATTTTGTTAAAATTATGAAGAAAAAAATTGGACCAAATTATGATTTTCTTTCCGTAAGTTATTACCTGATTTTACAAAAATTACATTTTGTTGTCGCAAACTAAACCGTAAGCGTCAGGTAGTTATTAATGTACTTAATATATTATTAATACTTATATATTTAAATAATTAAATAGGGGCCTGGGACAAAATAGTGAAAAATTAAATTATATTGACAAGCTTGGCGGAAGAGCTTTGAAAAAATAAGCTAAGGTCTAACATCTCACACGATAGACAGAAGAGAACTGACTATTATTAACGTTTCATAAATACGAATTCTTCATTATAAAGGGGGCAGTGTCTTATTATTTAAACTTAAACATGAAAGATGCCTTATACTCGATAACAAACACTTCTGCTTCATGAAAATGGTATTTCTTTCGGTTACAACGTTAGCGTTAGCGCATACAATCAGGGTGATGGCTTATATTTTGGAAAGTTCCAATGGTATGGGTGTGGCATATTAAAACTCCTCTCTTTTCGCTGTAATATTTTTACTCACAATATATCTTAGTACAATATTCGTTTTATTCTCGCTATCATATGG
Organism: Pharmacophagus antenor; assembly: GCA_018245475.1. NCBI lineage: Eukaryota > Metazoa > Arthropoda > Insecta > Lepidoptera > Papilionidae > Pharmacophagus > Pharmacophagus antenor. Next base: position 45,116 of record DWQX01000313.1, on the reverse strand, counting down.
AAACTTCTTGAATAATCTTCTAAGTGACAGAATATTTAACTTTTAAACATTGCATGCATCATTCGTGAACCTTAAAATTTGTTTAATGGATACAGGAAAGTTAATGCGGTAAGAAATTAATTTTATTGAATCGTTTAAGCTATTTTTTGAAGTAACTATACATTAACAACTTTAATTGTTTTTATTCAATTATTGGAGAGCAAAACTTTCCCACATTTTGCGTATGCTAGTAATTCTTTAAAGTTTGAACAAATTTGATCAGAAGCAACAATGTTCATCTATCTAGTTGCTGTATGCGAACTTAATATGTATACAGAGATATTAAAATATTGCTACTTTAATGAAAGGTCGTACTTTCACATTGTATGATAAACTTGATAGTACCGTCACAGTCAGAAAACACCATATAATGCATTGTCAGGGAAGAACCTTAATTCATTGAAAAATTTAGGATCGCCAGGAGCAGGATATCTAACCTCTCATATTCGTAATTAGATAAGGCTATGGAAGTTATTCGCGTGATCCTATGAGCACGAACAACGCATATTTTCCTAACACAAAACCTTGATCTCATATGCAATTACATTTCTAGTATGAAATTCAGATAGTAACCTAGATCTTTTTGCTGTACATGTTTGTTTTGTTTATACTCGTATAACTAGGTATGTAGAAATAAATTAGTGTGAATAGTGTTGTTAAATACAAGTAATAAAAAAAATATATATAGCCGGTTTTCTAAAATAACGACAAATTTCCAATATAACAGTTTTACAGTAGACCGTTTTAATTTTTTTTATTCTTTCACATCTATAAACATATTAGTTGCACATCCCTGGGAAACACTTATAATTTTATTTGTTATTTCATTGATCACAACTCGGTGTTGCTGTAAAATTAAATTGCTATACAGTTTGGAAAATATAACACGTTTAACGACTCAAAAACGTGTTTATTATTGAAAACTATCGATATATAATCGATCTTTTTGTTGGTAATTCGTGTTAATTAGTCTTCACCTTTTTTCAAGCACCTCTAAGATATTTACCAATTCAAATGTATTATCAATGTTGGCGGTATATATCATCAAACTTATGGCAGTATATTTCAAACTTTACATAGGTAATATTATTACGGTTCCATGCTGCATGGTACATACAGTTCTTAGCCTGTTTCGTAAACGGGACGAATGGAAAAAAAATCTTATTACGACCGTACACGAAATTTTACCGTGTCACGAATTCGATGCAGTAAAATTTTCGTCAAGAAGACTAACAGTGACTCACGTCATTCGAATCTGGCGTACGTGAAAAAAAAAAGTTAGAAAGTGTATTTTTAGTAAACGAACACAAAGATACACAAACAGAACAACATACAGAAACAGAAACACTGCGCTATGGAAAATCCTAATAATTAAATATTGGGTATAAACTTGAACCTGTTAGTTACATTTTGCACCATGAATCTTGTAAAATCGCAGTTCTATGAATTGAGGAATTGTGGAACAGATGATAAATTTTCAAGCAATTTTCTATTGAATCGATCCACTTTTATTTTTTAAGCGCAAGTACATTTTTAATTTCATCTCCCATTCCTTTGTATTGATGTTTGCTCAACCATCGACAACTGGCTGTCCACTTGGAGTTGTCAATCACTTCGCCCATTGCAACTGGCCACGGTCAAGGAGACCAACGGAATCAATGGGTGGGCCCCCACTACCACGGCCTAGGGGATTTCGATTCTTTTCAATTTAAATTCAAAATTCATATATACAGTTACATATATATGTAAGTAAGAAGAAAATATATGAGAACTAAATTTCTATAATATTTTTTCCCGAATATCAATTGACCCTTAATGTGGTTTTTCCGTCACATCCATTTGCCTATCTCTGTTGCGAATTAATATGCCGCTTCTCTTGTCAAGTGAACGTCCTGGGTGCGATTAGTAATAATAAAAATATAATTATAAAAGTAAATTGAAGATCGCTGAACTCTGCGGCACTGCAAAAATTTTTGACACGTATCTTTTTATGTTCCTTAACGACTCTCACATCTTTTTACTGAGCGAACCGATTTTAAACGTTTTTATGTGCTAATTTCAATTGAAAGTTAGTACGATTCTGATGATATTTGTTTGATTAGAAAGTGTATATCTTAATTTTCAGTCGAAAAGTTCAAAAATTAAAAAAAAAATTATTCTAATTATTAAATAAAATCATATACGTTTACATTGATTTGCACTTGATCATAATATCTGTGCAGATATTATTTTATTTTTAATTTTATTGGCATGTCTAATTTTTCTAGTAATATTTACAAGAGGACATTAACGAATATTGGCTTCTAACACTTCTGTTTTTTTATATTTCCTGTGAAATGGAAGATCGTTACCGAATGGTGACGAGCTGTGATAAATAGCCCTGTGGGGAATGCAATGTTTGACAAGAAATAGGGTGGCAATGTATGTAATATTGCTCGAGTAATTAAATATTCGGACGCTTTAACACGTTCACGCCGGCGTGTACCACCGATGGTTCACAGTCGTCTCTCCCATCGGGCGGCGTGGGCCACAGGTGGCTCACACTAATTTCTCATCAGTCAGTAAATATATGGACGATATATCATACCAGTATGAGTTTTTAAAACGGTAAACACCTTAAACTAGTAGCCAAGGATATTATACAATTAGTTTACGTGTCATATCATTTACAGGAATTTGAGTTTTGTCAGTTTTGTTGATACAATCACACTCCGCAAACCTACGGTTGAGTACGCTCGCCGCCCCGCCCGGCGGAATACACAAAAATCGACGCTTGTGTGATTGTGTTAAATACGCTCGACTTTGCAACATGCCATATTTATAAAAAATATAATTTGCTAATTTCCATTTTTTTCTTTAATCGCAAATATTACTATCAATTGACAATCGCCTTTACACATGGCATCTTCAGATATTATGAATTCGACAGCGCAACATTCGACGGCGAAACGGGAATTAGCAAATTAGTTTATTGTTTCATTTAGTCATGCATGGAGCTCCACAAAGTAACTTTTGGATCAATACATTGTATCCATGTTGTATTTCACACGTTAATTTAACTGCCTCCGTGGCGCAGTGGTTTACCCGCTTGCCTTGTAACGCGGAGGTCCGGGGTACGATTCCCGGGTTTCGGGTGTAGTAGAATCTTGATAGTGGTAGGGTTATAAAACCCACCTGGCTAGCTAACACCCTCAATGTCATTAAGCCGCCAATGTTTGCCATTGCTGTATTCCGGCAGTCATACATGTGAGAGCCAGAACACATAAATAACATATTTTAATGTAGTAAATTGCATTTTTTTTGTTTAATGATATTCATAAAACTTTATCCCTACACAAAAGGTACACATCCTAATTTAATTCTTGTCGTACGGTACGGTTGGTGCGCATGAAAGTCTGCCGTAGTCATGGAGTTAAGGCACGTGTGAAACTTCCAGCACGTTCTGTATTCGTATTATTTTTTTGCGATGTTATGTTACAGCGGAGGCGTCAGTTAAAATTGCAGTCTTATCACATTCTTCATGACTTTATTTGCTACCAAGATAACTGTCACAAAAATAAAAAGTACGGTGTAATAGAAAGATTCCATAGTCGTCGTAAACGAAACATACATTACAAAAAAGGCTATAGAGACAGTTCACGTTATCTATAGATTCCACTTTACTTCATTATTTATAAACTAAGAAAATAATTTAAATGTTATTTTATTAAAATACTTCATGTTTATTATATCCATAGCTTTATAACCTTACTTTATAATATTATTTTATATATACAAATAATAGCACTAATTAGAAATTTATTATGAGCCAATAAATAATTGCTTAAGTTAATCAAATTGCTTATTAAAAATAGCTGAGAATTTTGTTATCTTACTTATTAGCATTTCCTAACATTACATTACTTAATGAAAAAAATTAATAAGTTATAAAGAGTAACGCGGATCTTCTAAATAATAAATATATAACAAAGCAAGTCACACCATGCAGTTTGCAACTAACAAAGCGTTTAACTCTTTGTCAACTTATCCGGGGTTCCATAAATTCGGGTCGCTTCGCTCTAAAATCGTCGCTTAACCCGTCATAGTATCGGGTCGCTCGTAAAATGAAAACAATGATCGCGACGACCTCCCGGACCCCTCGTGAACATTCTCTCCGATGCCCCGAACTCAACGATCGCGCCCATTTCGATTTGTAAAACTGAATTGATTTTGTAATCATTTTGCCACACGATAAACACATAAAATAATAAATTTAAATGAACGCGAATACACAGTTAATTTTAATTACATCACAAGTATGTAGAAAAACTGTGAAAACTTATGTATAGACTTAACTTTTATATCAAGTGATATATGTTGTTGTTATTGTTAATAATAAATGTTAATATTAAACATATATAACTAAAACATTTATGCAATTAGATTCCATTAAATCATCTAATATTATGTCGTCGACCTGAATACACTTCCATATAATAACTGAAAAATGTGATTTTTTTTACTCAGCGTATTCGTCGTCGTTCCAAAGTGTTATAACGATCACATAACAACTTTACTTTTGTAGAGCAAGCCGGGCTTTCAAGATTGTATAGTAATACCGCGAATGGTAAATAGGAATTGTTTTGACGACAAACGGTAACATTCCAACATTACGAACCGTATTCGATGCCTGACTAGGTAGATATCCATGAAATATTTACCGGTTGTATTATCAAATATCCGTGTTCAAACATGAAGCGGCGCCGGGCTATGTGCGGGCGCGCGTGGCGGTCGCGTGCAGCGATTTAACAGGAATCTTTCTAGTTTTCATTATAAGCGTCATTTAGTTAGGGCCGATTGTATATGACGCACTCACCTGCTTTTATCTATATATCTCTACTCGTAACGTTATAATTCGGTACATTTAATAAAACGACGGCGAGGATTTTATGAAATAACTTTTATATAAAATATTCTGTACAGAACCGTACTAAGCGCTAGCACTAAACAAATAATATACAGTTATTCCAATAACTTACGATGTACTGCAGAAAGTGACTTGATGAAAAATTCTTCAAGATACAAGTTATTTCTCAATAAAGTCTAACTGATGATAAATAGGAATCGAAATATTAAAAAATTTGAACAGAAAGCACAAACACAAGTCCAAAATCAATTTATTCCATTTTTGCCACCCTTAGTGATGATTGATATTTGATTTGATACTCTTTGTAATATAAAAATTATCTTCAAAAACACGAGGTTTGAACAGAAATGAACAACACAAAAATTACTTTTCACTTCTAGTATTATTATTTTAATTAATTTTTATAAAACCATACAGGAACTCCTTAAAAATAAAAAAGTACAATCAGGACACTCAATAAAATATTTTTGTTATACTTAAAAAAGGAGAAAACATTTTTGCCCTGTATATATAGTAGAAATAACAAAACAATCATACCGCAAAAATAAAATCAACGTCGTATTACGCTGATTTTTATTTTTGAACTACAACATTTCTGGACTTCTCCTGGAATATAGAATATCAGACTCGTTTTGCCCTATAAATATAAAATTCGTTTCCCATAAAACTATTCATATCGACGACTACAATGGCGAGCCTTTGATCCTAAGATAATCCAACTGGCTACATGCGAACAGGTCCGCTCGGTAGACGAGCCGCGCTGTTGCACGTGTAAAAAACAGCGCCACGCGCCGGCGTACGCCCGCGCTTGCGCCCGCGCAACACGCCTGCGATTAAAATCATTCCGTTTCATTTCACGTCATTGCGACTTAATTGAGCTTAGGATGTCGCCACGATAGTGACTGATGCTGATACTTTTAAAGTTCAACCGGCTGCGAAAGGAACCCTAATGAATTATTTAAACTTCTCAATCCATAAACATTGAATTGTTACTTTTACATAAACTTAACTTTCAAGTCCTAACATTCATTTTTAAAAATTTTAATACACTACGTAATTTTTTAAAGTGCTTCGTGTAATCGTGTCTGCAATTTACGCCATGTTATAAATTAAGAAAATATTTTTGCAGAAAAAGAATCTAGAATACCGAATGGTATCAACCAGTTCTTGCAATAACATTTTCTATTTCACTATAATCCATTAAAATCATTACTAATACGCTAGTAAGCAAGTAAAAAAAGGTACGAAAAATAAAAAAATACTAGAAAATTCAAACAACAGAATTCGCCCCGAAACTTTTCTACAATGTATAAAATATTTCCTAAATGCCACATTGATTTTAGCAATCAAAATGCAAACAGATAAAAGTAAGAGAATTTCTCTGAAAATAAAAAACAATTAGGTAAATTCGAATGGATTCTGGGGAAATAAAATGAAAACTCTCGACGTTCCCCGTGGCGAAACAAAAAAAAAACAGAATGTTCAGTAAACAAATCGCTTAACAGTGGGCAAAGGGTGTTTTGGTTAAAACATTGCTTTTTTGTACCAAAAATAACATTTGACCATCCTATAAATCGAACTGCGACGACAATTTAACTCGCTGTAGTAGGTTTTTGGCATATGTTTAAAAGACGTTTCAGTGCAGTTATTTTGAAAGATATTAATAAATAGAACGAAAGCACATTATACTTAATTAATATTTAGACCTCACATAACTTCTCTACGTAAAATCATAATTACAAAATTTACAAGGATTGCGAACGAAGGAATTTCATTCATTTTTGGTAAAGAAGCAAATATGGAGTTAAGCTAAATACAGAACACGTGCAAACAAGTGATAAGATTTAAATCACTATGTATTCATTTTAATTAATATTATATATAAAACCGTGTGACTTGTATAAACACAATTAAATATTTTCTTATGTTCATGTAAAATTATAGAGGTAGAAACTTAATTTTTTATAAAAATTTCTATCGCAACAAATTGATTTTTAAAATTTTCCGTGACACTGCCTGTAGCGACATCCTAAGTACATGTTGTTCTTGCACAATATTTCGCCTTAATACGATTAGAAAATTGAAAAACATTCTTACATCACTTCTTGATCGGTTATTATTCTCATTGAATTTATACAATTTCAATTTAATCGTTTTCGAAACAGAAAGAAAAGGGGGGAGCCCTTTATATTGGTTATGAGTCTCGTAAAACTTTCGATCTATGAGATGAAACTCAATTTTTTTATTACGTTACTGATTTTAAAACTTTATAACGACATATTTGTTATTACAGATTATTATCAGTAAAATAAAATGGGATGTGATGCTATAAGCGAAGAAAAAACTTTATGTACTTAAATTTACTTATGCTATAATTTTCGTATAAAATCCCTTTCTGCCAAGGTGTATATATCCCTGGAGCGTGCGAGAATATTTTACACTCAGTTTCATTTAATTAAGATTTAGGTACAAAAATAATATGCATGCATGTTTGTGTAAGCCGACTCTGCCTTCTTAATCCGGACTCCGCTTGAACGCTGCTGCATGTTCCACTTTACCAAAATGATTATCACGAATTATACATCGTTTGTACCTAACACCGAACGAACCCCGAGAGAAAAAAAAATGCAATCCAATATAGGTTTTCACAAAATAACGTATAAAGTAAATTTTTGTAAATCATATGATATAATATAATAATATGATTTACAACTCTATGTTGACGCGATCCAGAGTGGTTAAAAGTTTCTTATGTCACATTTTTTTTTAATTAATCAAATGAAGTGCAATAATCAAAAGAAAACGATAAAATTTTAAATTATAAAAAAAGCTTATTCATATAAAGATTAAGGGCATTACTTATAAACTTGAATTTCTGACTAAGTCTGTTTATACTTGCCTTCTCTACGATAAAATACAACCCTATGTTTACGATGGGGGAAAACGGTTCCCTTTTCGCATAAGATTCTCAAATTGACAATGGAAAGTAGGACTTCAACAGTTGCATGTAGGTTCATTTTTGCGTTAAGGGCCATAAAAGGCCGGAATTTTCCATGTCGGAGGCACGTGTGGTGCATGGTCTTTATTGAGGTGGTCCCATCCCACCCAACGGGGGAGGGTTGTTCGAATGGGATTCCACCAGCTATAAATACGTAGCAATCGTTATTGGTATGCAAAAACGCTGTCTGTCAGAACACCGTATAGGGAACGAACGATATCAGCGTCAGCACGTTCGGTTATTTTCAAAACTAGACCGGAAGCTGTCCATGAAGAACAGGCTAAAACAATCCCCTTTATGTGTGTCTAGTTGGTTATGGTTTTCTATCGTTTGCTGGGTAAGGACCAACTGTATGGAATCATCTATACATAGTCTACCACCAAAGCACATGTGACATTAAACGCGATGAATTGATTTAATTAATATAGATTAGATATTTGCTGCGTGGATCTGTCAAGGGGCTATAAAGGCTTGTTGGCACACTTTCCCAAATCCTCCAATTGAATTATGTGTTAACTGTAATTCGTTATTAGAATTTGTTTATTGAAATTACTCTATATTGGTCACGTACTTCAAATAACAAACACTCCCGTACAGTTTTAAATATTTATAAGATCGTTTTCTAATTTGTTGGAAATTAATAATATTAATTAATTTAAAACAATTAAGTCACTCGACTACAAGTTCATGGCAAAAGTAATATTGTAACTTTGTATATTAAAAATATGAAATCGCGATATTTAGCAATAAAAATAACAAAAGAAATCTTTACCAAGATCCGAGCAAATTAATAGTTTACATGAAATATTATTTATCATCTAAGGCAATTCATTATAAAAATTTTACATTTAACATTTAAACATTCTCCAAAAGCAATATTAGTTTTAAAGTATACACCAATTCATGGTCAACTTTTCAAAAAGGCCCCGACACAGAAAATTAGCGAAAAAAAAACTAAAAAAATATTATGATATGAAACTTCTAACTACATTAACTAAGGCGATCTCCAAAGCTTATAAACGTAATACAAAATAGACATTAACGTAATTCAAAATTCAATCGGCAGACTCACATATTAACTTGACTTTAATTAATATTCTATTTAAATTCCGGCGCTTCGGTTACTCATCACTTTCCGCGGTTCCGGAGTCCGGAGGTCCAGATTAATTGAATATGAGCGGGATGCGAGATTTACTAGGAATCAAATAGTACACTATCTAACAAATAATACATTTCACATCAAGCTGAGGTTTAATAATTAAATTTAATCTACACATTATTATTAATCTTTATTACGAATATGTAAAGAAATTAAAAAATAATAAATATTACCTTATAAGGATATGAGTCACATTTACGTGATTTGCGAGAGGTAAACTTATATTGCGAAACAGGATAGGTACCGGTACACGAATTTAATTTATTGCGACCTGTGAGCAAAGTCAAGCATATATACATGGAACTAAATCGATATTAAGTGTTAAATTAACTTTTCTCCTCCTGTAATAATCAACAGATAAAGTTCTTACTTCTGCATTCTAATAACTTTGACAGTATTCTTGTATTGAATAGATAATTAGATAAGTAGGTAGGCTAATATGGAGATAAAACGTTTATCTTATTTTTTGTCATCGAGGGGGAAATCTTCAGAAGATACTCTGCCTTCTGGGGGAAAGTCAGGATTATGTTGGATTTTTACCCACTAAAACGCCCTCAGTGTTCTACCTCACCGTTTTGAAGGAGTCGCGGTATCTCCATTCTGAACACAACCGCTGCAAATCCAATGCTACGCTATAATGATAACCCATTCCGGAGCCTACGCGATGCATGCGCGATGAACTCCAGAAAAACGTTTACGTATTTTAAGTCAGTATGCTTATATTTTATAACGTAATGGGTAATTTACGATATCGCGGTATCCCGTAAGCCTATAAACCAGATTAGGCGGATTATCAGCAGCTTACGAAAATTGGCTAAACCGGTTTTATCCGGTCTCCGGTAAACCACGTATGTATTAATTAAAATAATCCTGTTTAAAGTGTAGTTTAAAACCACGTGTTTGAAATTTAAATAATACCGATCCTTAATACGAATGTCAACTAACTTGTAGATAATTGTGCATGCTTTCAAAAACATAATATTTCTGAATCCAACATAATACGGAATGCTATATACATTTAATCATACTCTCAATATCTTATTATACTTTAACGATACGCGTTTGAAACATTCGTCATTATATGAATTAGACATGAAAATCTAAATGTTCTAAATATTTTATCTAAATGAATACCATTTACTTACGTAATATCCTTGCAAATTTCTTTTTGATTATTCATGATACAGGGAACAATCATATTTAATAAATATAATAATTCATATATTTAGATCGCGAGTTGTTAGATGCATATTCCCTGTAATTATTTGTTGTATAATGTAATAATAATATAATCTAAAGTTAATAAGCTCTTTAGCTCCGACTTAATTTCGGTCATAGTTCTCAAAACAGGCGCATCTAAACTTCCACTAACTTCATAATAATTAACGATTTAAGATAAATAATTCATTCCGCAAAATTTGGAACAAGGGAAAATAAAGTCTAAATAAAACATACAATGACTATATCAAGAAAAATGGATTACAACATTTGACGTATGTGTTTGGATGTGACATGACATCTTATGGAAACAGAACGTGTGTTTCAAATTTATTAACTGAGGACAAGAAAGTAATTCATAATATTACGTTTTCATTTTACTTTTCTGTCAAAAAAAACATGTTTTAACAACAAAATATACATGTTTTTTGTCGGTTACAGACTAGCACTTAGCCTCGATTTCACCTGATGTTAAGTGACAATGAGGCCGTAGTAGATGGTTAAGCGTGTTCGCCCAGAATACTCGTTCAATGTATGACTGCAGGAACACAGCAATGCTGTTACAACAGTAGCTTGACATTGAGGATAATAGCTAGTCAAGCGGGTCGAAAAACCATATCATCGTCCAGACTCCGCTGCTCTTGTGGCCGACCCCGGACCTCTGCGTTACAAGGCAAGTGGGTAAACGAATGCGCCATAGAGGCAGTCAAAATATACGTATCGAATTGGGAACGCATATCTTTTTACTTATTGATCTAATTTTAAAGTTTTTTAACAGAAGAAGGTTTATTACGAAGCTGTTGTTTTCTGTTGAAACTGTGCGATTTTGATGATTCATTTTTATTAAAAGAACTGTACCTCAAATTTTATTCAATAAAAATTTTGACAAGAAATCTAACCCATGGGTGATTAAATAGAAATTTTATACCTCTTCCTAATTTCTGTTTAAATTTTAATTACTTTTTCTTTTTAGTATATTAATATTGTTGCTTTGATTTCTTTCTGAAAAGACTAAACACAATTTCTTTGCACAATCAAATTGAAGCTAAACATTTTTACATAGTAAAGTATTTTTTTACTATCATCGTTCATTCATAACATAAATAAAAAAAAAAACGATCAAAAATCTTTACAACAATTTAAAACTAATCCTACACCACACTACGAGTTTTTATGCACAAATTGCGTTCGAATGGAACAGGCCACTATTTAGTTGCGCCGCCTCGACCGTATTTCCTCTAGTAATATAACTTTACTTAAAAGTTTAACCATCCATCTGCAGTAAGTGCGGACATTTTAAAAAGAGAAAATATCAAATAAATACTTCAGTAATATCTCAGTCATTAATTTAAAAGTTTTACACTAAAAAAAATCTACTGTAATCAAAACGTGAAACGTAGTTATACAAATTGTTCGCCAGATTTTCCTAATATCAATGTACAGTGCAACTTTAGTGACATTTAGTTACTGTTATTTAGAGTTCGAAATATCTATTTTTAAATCCCCCTTTATAACGTTTGTTATCATCGTCATCAAGTACATTATTTTATAAAAACAATTTTTTATGACATGGCAATATTACTTTTACTTTTTACTAACGCTATTAATTCTAACTCTGTCTTAACTTTTGATCACTGGTATCGCTGAAAATATGCAACATTATTATCAGAAATAATATAATTGTATTCTTTATTAAATAATCATTGAATATTTTAATTAACTACAAAAATGTAAAGTAGTAGTAGTAGTAATAAAGTAATGGTATTTATTGGAAACATATTTAAAAATATTATTATTTGAATATGTTTATGAATCTATTTGGGCGTCAGCTATTTTATAGTTTTTACATTATATGTAGTTGTACGATGAGAAGGAGAGAAATATTCGCAAATTGAAGCTAGTTTTTTAAATTTATACCTAGTTGATCAAATCATGGAGATGAATACAATGTAAGGATTCATTGAATTGTACATTATCACACTAATGCATTTTCACAGGGTAATAACATGCACGTAGTCGTGTTTCATATCCTCAGAATGCCAAGCGTGTGGTCCACCTGGCCATAACCCGTCAACTGCGCACCGCATTTTTCGTGCTCATCGCAGCGTTTGACTTGAAGTGCTGGAGGGCCCGCGGGGGTACAATGGCGCAAAAAACACACGCAGCGCTATTCAACCCGTCTGATAAATGAAAACACAATAATAATTCTGTCCAAAGTATCATTCAGCTACTATGTGAACATGCTATGACAATTGGTTTCTACATATTATTATTAAAAACAATATGCATGAAACGTTATATGTAATCAAATAATCTTTTTTACTAAATAATTAAAAACTAAATAATTATTTAGTATTGCTTCCAAACGAATCGTTTTTACTAAATAATTATTTAATTTCGTATATTTTTAATATTTGAGTTAATAAATATATGCTATACCAACGTTATAAAGCAAGACAAATTTTAAATAAGGTGTAAAATAATTTTGTTGGTGTACCTCAGCAGATATCTGTCATACTGATCCTTTTAAGAAGCAATATAATTATTTTACCGGCACACATATGTGTATACCGCATCCACAACTGTGCACAAACGTATAACTCATCCAAGATGTTTACATGGCGGATGGTACAAGTGGCGGTTCAATGGGAGAATTGGCCCACTCAAGGTACAATGGGCTTTCCGCAGAGCCCAGTCGAACCAGCTCTTCACCGCGACCAGGGCCCGCTCATCTCCCGCCATCGAACCCGACGGTTTTATTCATAAATGCATATGTCTCTCCAATATCTGAGCAAAACGCCGTGAAATGTAGTCTCCGCAGAGTTTTTAAATTTACCACAACCCGTACGTATGGAGTTTCAACAGTTTTTTTTTATATATCTATACAAAATGATAACTAGTTTTTTTTATTCTTTTATATGCCCCCGACAATAGGCACGCCTATTGTCACGGGCTTGCAAAAAATGAATCGACTGCCTTAATTTATATTTAATTTATTTCGCTTTAATATATTTTTATAATCATAATTTTCTATTCAATATAGGAAAATCTTTATCTGAAAATGCTCAATATTTTTTGTTATATTATTTGCCAATTATAGAAAAAAATAATGGATGTCAAAATCCAGTTTTAAATCTACATAATTAATATGAAATTTCATTCGTACATTGCATATAACGCAGTCCCGTAAAATTTTAAAAAACGTATTGTTTTGAATATAATTCACAGTGTAGTAATCTGCATACAATTCTTTATTTCATGAAATAAATAAGACGGAGGCTTAAGAGACATGTATTTTAATAAATAGATAGCGATAAGTGTCTTTTATTTAATTGGTATACTTACCTACAATCTTACATGTCTATTCCACATTTACAAGTGATGGGGGTACTTAAAGATAAAACCAGTAAACCTTTCTTAAGCAATATAGTGCAATAAAATTAATAAATTATATTTGCTTCAAACTTTGAACTAAGATAAAGGGAAAAGAATAGAAACTATTCATATTTGATCACCCATATAAGGTGCGTATATAGGTGTACGAGCATGCTATGCAGGCAAGCCCTTAGTTGGGAGTAAGATGACATGATTTTAATTAACTTAATCTTAGATACCTTTTATGTAATTTCTATTACTACCAAAAATTTTTGGATATAATAATATTTAAAACTTCGTGCTTAACAGATTATTTGAAATATTACCGTTAGAACTGGTAATCTTATAATTTAGTCAGAGAACATTTTTTTAGGTGCCATTTTTTACCGCGCACAACCACCCTGTGGAATCAGTTTTCGCCAGCGTTATTTCAGGACCGATACGACTTAGGGGCCTTTAAGAAAAGACCATACTCCTTCCTTAAGGGTCGGTAACGCAGTTGCGAGTTCCCGTGTGTTATGGCTGTCTATGACCGATGGTGATCACTTTCCATCAGGTGAACCGCTCGCTCATTTGCCTACTCTTCTTATGAAAAAAAAGAAAACAAAAAAAAATCTATACAAATATAATAACCATTTACCTTTATCGTGTATAATGTGTAGAAAAATCCGTGGCTAGAAAATAACTACTTTCGTTTTACTGTCTAACCGTTTTAACAAAAACAAAATGTTTGTTCGGTTGACGTGCAGAGGTGGAACACTAGTAAAAATACTTTTTTTGAAATTCTCCAAATTTCTACAATAGTGAACCAATTCCATTACAACAAGGCGTGGCATTCATCTATACTAGACAGTTTTTACATCGTTTTATTTTTAAATCTAATGCATTTGCGTATTGTTTGAACACAAAAAGATATAATGTAATAATAATGCATGCATACATAGTTTACCGATACCTAAAATAGTGGTATGTGTAACACTGAGTAATAAATGATGTAATTAAACACTAATCATACGTGATATGAATAATTAAGTATATCCATATACAACATCGTTTACTTTTTTATGTAGGCTAATCTTTTAATACGGTCAATCTATAAGAACATTCTTTAAAAAACTACTTTATAGAACATACGATAAAAACTCATTATTTCTTAAAGCGAAAATTTATTTAAATAATGTGATAAAATAAGTTGATAAATAAATGGCGGCCCGCCTTCGTTCTTCATGCAAGCTTTCAGAAAGTTGTTTTTATTTAAAGCGTAAATTTTAAGATAAAAGACTCTTAATTTTAGCAAAGTACATTGTCACTTTAATCTTAGATTGTAGATACTAGCAAAAATGTATTCTTTCATTTGTTTGGAATTGGTGAAAGCTTCAGCGGTAACGTTTTTCTATATTTTATATAGCTAAAAGGTGAAATGAATGATCTAATATAGAAAATTTGATTATTCATTCGAATGCTTTACTCTCTAGAGGTTTTGCTTATATCATTAAACAAATGCTACAAAAATAATCACATTATTTTAATGAACTAAAATTATTTCTTTTCCATTTTCATTTTCATTAAAAAATAGAATAAGTTATATGTGTATATATCGTATACGATGTCACACATAGCAACTCACATCTAGATATACGCAAGAACTCGTGAAGAGAGAAGGTCTACGTTCAGATATTTCATTTGTATATTTATATAAATAACTATGAGGAAAAAGCTAAAACATCCGTAAACGAATGGCCTCACGTAGAAAACGTAACGACACCCGGTCGCTGGTCTAATGAAACTTTTTCTAGGCTTCCCAAATTCTGTGCCCTATTCGATCTCATCTTGTGACGGTAATCTGGCTCCAACATTTTTTTACCCAACGAAAAATTCTATTTGTCGGTGTAGCGGCGATGCGGGCGTCGGAATATTATAGCTTTGATCTGTATAATAGCCTGGGTGTGGGCAAGGCGGGGTCTAGTGGCACTGGTGGCCCGCCATTGGTGATCTCGAGAGGGGTGATAGGGAGGTGTGAGGGGGAGGCGAGTGGTGGCAAGGCTGTCGCCTGGCAGATGGTCCCCTCGTCACTGAACGGTCGGACGGCGCGTGTTGCGCGTGCTACGTGTTTAGTGCCCGTGGAAACGGTTATATGAAAAGAATGTTAGAATTCTACTCTAACATCAACTCAGGACTGATGCAGGAGGGCATGCAGCCGCCACTCACCTGTGCTGCTAGAACAGGTTGGTACATACTTAGTGAATATCTTCACAATGAAATAATATAATTCAAAAATGTATCCCAGGAACTTGTGAAAAAAATTGGCGTTATTAATTTATCATATTTAAATTATAATATTAGAATTAACAATATTTAATGATTATATATACATCTAATTTTATAATTTTTATTAAATTATGCAAACGCTAAAATCTTATAATTTTGTTTAAAACTTTTTTGAAATTTTATTCCATTGGAACATTTTTCACATGCACATGCGCAGCTTATTTCACCGAAATAATACAGCGATAGATAACAGAATATCTGACATTCTCATTACATAACATGCTCTGTTTTATCTTACAGTTTTATTTATTTTATAGTAGTTATATTATAATTACTATTCTAATAAGTTCAAAGTGAGGTCGTATAAATAAATCATTTTATATAATGCAGGACATGTTAATATCTCAAATTGTTAAAATTATTTTTATTGGCACATTTTCGTACGTATAAAGATCGTAGTGTAAACATTAAAAGAATTTAGAAAATTTCAATTGTGTAGCGCAAAATGTAAATGGTTATACGAGAGCGTGGTCGGGCAAATAAAACTCCGTTGCTTCGGGCTGCGGCTGCCGCAGCGTCAGCATACATAACGACTGTAACGTACGATAGTATAACAACTATCACCAAGCCACGCTGACATATAATGCTGAAAATTTTGTTTTCACTTATTCTATTATCTTTGCATTTAAATAATAGGTAATGCAAGAAACAAAGCTTTCTCTCTTTTTATTTTATGGAATATAAATGCTAACCTTGTAAATACCGGCTCAAGTTCCAAAATAGCATTAAAAAAATATATAGGAAATTTAATAATTCAGAAAACTGTTGGTAAAAATCATTGATTTTTAAATATTTTCGACATTCTCTAGACTTTCAACATCTCGTATTTAATACTTTTCTTACATTTCGTATATAATATTAAATTTTTCATTGGAGTTAATTTATTCATTGGATATTTTATTTTAAACGTAATAGTGGGAAAAAATTTTACTTTCAAACTATTTCATAGATTCCGACGCCTACTTTAAAATCGATTTCATTTGTTGTATAGAAACTATTTACAAAGTTGCTGCTACACACGATGACTTTTATGGAAATTTAAACCGTAAAAATAATTAGGTGATATTCACACTATGTCACGTTTTATGTAAGCTTTAAATAAAATGTCTATATTTAGCCTGTTAACAATGAAATTTAGTTAGAAAATATCATAGAGTATTTATAATGTCTACACAAGTGTTTCCTAACCTATTTGGTCTCGTTCCCCACTTTTTAATTAAAAAAAAAAATACTGTCTCCCACGACCGTTGCTACTTTATCTAATGCCCCCAAAATAAATAAAAACAAAAAAATGCTATGAATTATATTAGCAATTTGTTTTAAAACGTTACTAATTCCCCATCTAAATGACAGAATTGCCCCCTTGTGGGGCCTACGCCCCACGTTGGGAAACACTGGTCTACACGCTAAATACAAAATAGAATCGTATTATAAATTCCACAAAATGTAATTTCTATGTACATGTAGATGGATTTTTTATTTCACATCCTGGATTTACACGCTAACTATTACTCAGTACAGATTTAATTGACGAGTATGACGTCAAATTCACTTAATTGGTTAAAAATAGATTTTTATGCCGTTTTAAATATCAAAAACATAATGCTCACAACTTATCATAATAAGGAATAAATAAATCAATTACATAAAACAAACTAGTCAAAATTAATTATGAGCAGTTTAAATTATTGCACTATTTTTTGTTAAATTAATAACAATCGCGTAAAATACTTGAATACATTTTCAGGTAGGAAAATTTATTCATTTTATATATCACCAAATGTACATAAATGAAACCTTCATTAATAACTTATCTTTTATTTCCTCTTGCTTTAAGTCTTAATTATAATACTTACACGCAAAGAAATAATAAAATAATTATTGTGTCAGTAAATGCATAAAGAAGAAAGACAATGTTTTCTTCAAATTCTAACAGTTGCACTCATGTAACATTTTACTTGCATGCGTTTATTGTTCACACTTATTATAATATATATACAAAGGGAGTGGGGTTGCACTGATCTAACTAGAAATAACTAAAAGGCACTGCACTGCCAGTCTACGATCTTCCTAATGACTTGGGTATTTTAAAACAAGAGCGGAATAGCCATGCATGTCTACGTTTTAAATGTACTTTTAACTTTAAAAACGTAAAATAACTGTGTAGGCCGACAAATCATAAAATGCTTTTTTATAACACTCATCCTAAATTAATACAAATAAATATATAACACTTTTGTGTATTTATTCAGCTCATTACATACCTTTTTACAGTCAGTTTTATTTACTTTTTATCGTCTATAGGTGGCCTCGATTTCACCTGATGATAAGTGACAATGAGGCCGTAAGTGTTGAAACGTTTTCGCTCAGTATACACCTGGCTCTTTCATCTCATTTAAGTTAAAAAAGGTGATCATTTAATATGTAACGTAATAGGTTTGGGTTAGATTGACATGATATATTAACTTGAACACTAATGAGAACTTTAGACTTAAGCAGTGGCTAACTAGCACTACATTGCTTTTAGTAGTTTCATATTATGAATTATATGAATTTCAATACTGCATTAAAAACAATGCAACTTCATTCCACTTCCACGGATGTATCATTGGGGTTATATACGACACGTTATTTCGGCAAAACAACTCCCGATAATTTTTTTTCTCTCACATATCATCATATACAAATATCTGAAATTTTTGGAATTTCTTTTTTCGTGTTACTTGCATTCAATAATACTTCAAATTACCACGAGCTCGAAAATCAAACCGTAAAAAAATTTCTGTGAATCATTTCACTTGCAGAATATAGAATATTCCCATTACATAATTTGAATATTTTTAATACGCACATTTAGATAATATTATAAAAAAATTAATAAATTAATTACGGCCGTAACTGTCCATTATCGCTAAAATTTTGTATTGACAGTTGGTTGAAATGCTTCTTTACATCTGATATAACATAAAACTTTTGCTTAATTTTTAAACTATTGTAAAAATTTATACTGTAATTGCAATGAATTTTAATTAGCCATATTATAAACAACAGTTTTTATTTCCATGTATAAATTACTACATGTGCCGTAAAAAACTAAAATTAATTAATAAAGTTTAATTAATGAATTAACACTATATCAACATAATGTGTCATCCACTACACGTTTAAAAAAAGTAACCGAACTTGATAAGATGAATATTTTTTTTAAACTAATAAAAGTTTTAACAAGATATGTAAACATAAATAGAATGTTAACCAATAGCACAAATTGAAAAACTAATGCATAAACACATATACCACGATGACATTGTAAATCTGACAAGTCGGTAATTATAACCTTTAAAAAAATTTTTTTTAAGTGTTTTCAAAGGTACTTTAAAAGTTTTTAGATCACATGGGAGGCAAGATTAAGTAATAAAATATATAAAAATGGAGAACTCTATTTAATTCCTAAAGTAAAACATAAAAACATTTTATTTTTTAAATAAAAGAAAATCATTAGCTTTCAAAGTAAAAGGAAAACTTTTACATATTGTACAAAAGTTTTATGTCTGAAAGCGTAATAGGATTTTTTTTCCAATATGCTTTTGTGCACTATCTTATCATTACGGATAACAAATACGTGAATAACCAATATGTTATCCATGAATATTGATACTTGAAGATATCTCAAAATAAACCCAACAAAGTTTAATTAATATTTCATATATCAATATAATAATACTTGATATAAATGATTGAATTTACGGATACTCCAGGAGAAAATCGGTAAACGGAATTCAGAAATTTTCTAAAATATGATTGCAACGATGCTATTATAAATTTTTTATACTTTACTCTTGTTAGACTTTGAAAAGAGATGTAAGTTGGCATTGATTGATATTAAGTTAATCGAACAAATTTGAACAAAATTCAAGTTAAGTTAATCGTACGAGTAATACAATACTACTTATACCATCAACTTTTGTCTATCTGTTCGAGCAGTCTCCCAAACAATTGAACCGATCTCGTCGGATCTTTCATTAACTGATATCTAAAAATATTTTTATTTTAGAAAACTAATAACAGTTTCGCCCAAAAAAATAAACACCTTTATAATAAATTGCCTAATTCTAGACATGAAATAATATGTATTATATTGAGAAGAATGTAACTACAATTTAAATGAGCAGAAACAAAAAGATGACAAAGGCTATATAATAAACTCATCCCCCTATTCAAACTTATTTCCATATCCTCCAAAATTATATAATGATGAATATAAATATTTTAACTAACCACTCGCATTCACCAACACAATAATCCTCCAATTAAGACCTAATAACTAACCACTTACAATCAATGATGGTTCAATAAAATAATAGATACAAACTCATGCGTATATAAGTGCTTGGTCTGGCACCGCAGGCACAACTCAGCTTAAAAAGTAATCACTTTAAGGTAATCTATTATTTAACTTAGAACTCAAAATTTCTCTATTAAATAGAAACACTTTAACAGGCATTTAATTATTCCCGATGGTTTAAAACGCGTCTTGTATTTAAAAAAATAATAAGAAATTCAGTGAATTTGTCTTTCTTTTTCAAGATGCATTGAGAATATATTAGTATTCCCTTCATGTAAATTGTCCGAATAGTTACTATTTAGGTACCTTTTCTTAGATAATATTTACATCAGATATATTTAGTTCTATGCAAACCTAACGTCGGTCGTATAGACAAACATTGGTTTTACATAAATTTTGCATTTGACAATACCGCACTTACCGAGCTCACTACACCAAAGGCTCCTTCAACCATGTTTACAGTGTTACATTGTCCATTTTAATAGTAGTGTAAAAATTACTAGTGTATAGTCTGCCACCAACAATAGAAACATTAACAAAGGTATACACAGGAAATGTATCAGGTATATAATAGTCGTACATTGTAGACAAAACCAATTATATTTTTTGACGACATTTTTCACTGCAAAATCTTTCACCATTTCATTCCCGGCCCGGGGTAATGGTAATGCTAATCTACATATGTGATAAATCTCAAGAAATCAGATTGAATATTATTTATTTTTAACGTTTAGTAATGTTCAATATAAATACCATAATATTTATATCGATTAAATTAATTTTTTTTTAAATATATCTGTCGCATATAAGTAATATTTTCTTGTCCAAAATCTTACTGACGAAACTTTATGAAATCACAAATCATAATTAAAATACTCTTTATAACGGGAAAATCTATCACTCCTTCGGGATAATAGATTCATTTTCATCTCTTATAGTTCAGATGAATCAGTTTGAGTTCAATAAATATACATAAATACGCGATGAGCTAAATTATCGCCGATCTCCGACCCTGAGGTCATAGGAGATAGATAGTTAATTCGTATCACAGAACATCCAATCTTTACAACTTCATACTACGTCTGTATTAACATTTTGTGTTTTAAAGTGCAATAAATTTAACTGCTAGATAATAATGAAGGCAATGATCAATATTTCAGGCGGCTTATGTAAACACAGATAGAACTTATCACTTGCAATGCAATTATTAAGGAAGAGAATCTCATGGCTAATTACAATTTCTATTAGAACTAGCTATTTCTAGAACGCAAATTTACTTCAAACTTTAATACTTTACAGGCTTTAAATTAAAAATTCGCTCGGTGTCCTGGTTCTTCGATAACTGCTTCTTTTAATTGTACCTAAGAACGTTTCAAACCAAGGAAACATGCCTTAGTTATATACCATTCTTTTTTTCTTGGAGGTTAATCAAATAAACATTTTTTAATCAAACTATTCTAAATAACACAATCCTTGCGTCTGCTTCCAAAAGTAATTCGAGTCAATCTTGGAACATAGCAGAATGTTCCGCAGTAGGCCTTATTGTGATATGAATTGATTTGTATCTTAAACAAATTGATAAAATCCCGATAACATCTATCCTCGAACTTTTGTTGGGATTTGTGTATTATAGTTTTATGTGTTATTGCTTCATGCTCTACTTTGCAGAATTGCATGACTTAATAGAACAAAGTTTGACTTAAAGCTACATGACAATATATTTAAAACGTGGAAACTTTCTCCTTTGCATCCGCAACCGATAGATGCTCAAAACATATCTTTATATCCACAATTTTCCGTCTAAACTATGTTGTAGGTTCTTTGTTTATACTTAAAAAATATTTATTTGTAATAAGTTTTGGTGTTTTGAGTCCTTTATAGTTTTACCATCGATAGCGGAGCGCCGCTCGCGTTTGTCAATAAACAGAAGGAACGATGTTTTACGCCGACATTTTGTTCCCGTTGCCTGATCCCTCCGTGACCCGGGAACGCCCTACCCCACCCCTTGGGCGTGTTCCCCTAACGTCTCAGGAGCGCCCGAGACTCCTAATATTTTCGTCGCATCGCTATTCGTATCCCTAAGCTTATAGATATATATATATATTCCGACTTATCTAGGGGACCAACGACCTGAATTTCATGGGTACTTATTATATGAAACCACTTACAAAGTCATATGATAAAATATTTAATTATTTAAAATGTAAATAAGATATTGAAAAACAATTTAATAGTAAAACAATCTTTTTATTATTAACATTAAATTGTCATAAATATTTTAACTGAAATACATTTTTTTTAATTATAGTAGAGATTTTGTTTTTATTGTTTGTCTATTTGTTTTTTTGACCTTTCATCACGAGAAAACTACTAAACGGATTTTCAAACTTGGCAGATTGGTCTATAATTTTATGAAATATCGTATTCTTTTATCTTGGAAAAATGAATGGTTCTTGCGGGATATTGAGTAAAATGATTTTCCATATACTGAATTGTCTTAAAGGTAAAAAATATAAAAAATACTGTAAGTTGGAGTTACTTTTTGGTCTCGGAAAAATGTAGTATCTCCAAGGATCAAGTTGTGCTGTGTTTAACAAATAACACCTAGATAATGCTATCGCATAACATTCAATTTAAGATGTTATGAACATAATACAATAAAAAATTCCTTGGAAACAAGTAGTGGTTCACCACTTAGCTAGTTAAGTTCTGCAAAAAGATAACACATTCATTGAATATTAGGCGGTACGAAGCTCGCATAGCTTAGTTAGTATCATAATAAGAAATGAATTACATACAATAAATTATTCAAAATAAATCATAACAATTAAAATATTTTACAGCATATTCGTTACAAATCAAACATGGAAAACGTAAATCTCAACGTATAAATACAAATGTAAATTGAGAAAAATCATAATAATTATTTACAATTAATTAAATATAAACGCCTTATTGAATGTTTCACTCAAAACTCAAAGGTTTTAATACTGTCTGATTTTTTCAATGAATTAAGACATTAAATTAAAATATCATAGAAGAAAGCATTAAATAAATAATTAGAAAATTCATCAAAAATTAATTGGAAAATAAATCATTTATGATGTGAGGCAAATAAGCAAAAGGAAAATAACATAAGCTAACTATTCAGAAATTACATCACCTTTTAAATTTTGTTCTTTTATTATATAATGACTAAACCACGCTAAATATTAGTCAATAAATAAGGTAGATACATAAAATTTCAGACATTTTATTTTCTACGACTACTTAAAATTAACATTATCTTTTAGCCGCGATTTTATCCGTCAATTGAAGAGCCATCAGAGTAATCCATGTAATACTATCAGAGGCTAAACTTTGGCTCTTTTTGCGATGTTTTTCGCTTATTTAATATCACAATTTAAACGTGCCAGAATATCTAATTAGATTAGATTCGATGAGACTTTTTAGAAGATTAACTTAACTGCAAATTGAATTATTTATGTCAACATTTTCTATTATTTTACCTATTTTGCTTCTATTGTTGCATTTAAATGTAATATTTGTTTTAACTATAGTTATTTATTGTTTGGTTTATGAAACATGAGTATGAATTTTTTTAAATGTATACGTACGTATATACGGCCTTTAGATTTAAGTTGAAAAAGTCGCGGGTTTAAACAAATATTAAAATAAATTTTGCAATGCGAAAAATTACAGCTGATTTTCCACATGCTACTTACCATAGATTTGTTTCCGACAGAACTAAGCGCAAGTATCAAGCGTGAAAAGATTGTCGAAATCTGTGAAGGATGCGGCCAAAAGATTCAAGACCGTTTCCTTATGAGAGTGGGCGAGTTGTCCTGGCACGAACACTGTGTCAGCTGCTGTGTGTGCGGCTGTCCCCTTGCTCATACCTGCTACACAAGGAACACCAAGCTCTACTGCAAACCCGACTACGATAGGTAATGAAAACGCATCCACTTTGCATCGTTAAGTGCGATTTCAATTTAATAATCGGCAGCGAATTGCTTGCGAATGCTATGCGAAATGCTGAGCGCTTTGGTGTAATTCTGGTTTTACTTATTGTTTTATTGTCCTAGATTATTCGGCGTTAAATGCGCAAGATGCGGCGACCGATTACTTCCACAAGAAATGGTAATGAGAGCGCAGCAGTATGTGTTCCACATACAATGCTTCGTTTGCGTGATGTGTTGTCAACCGCTCCAAAAAGGCGAACAATATGTCATCAGAGCTGGACAGATTTTTTGTCGGCAAGATTTTGAAAAGGAAATGTATCTTATGCAACACGCAGAAGATGATATGATCATCGATGATTCCGAACGTCCCAGAGATGGCCGTCGTGGGCCTAAACGTCCAAGAACTATTCTAACTTCAGCTCAACGTAGGCAGTTCAAAGCGTCGTTTGAAGTTAGCCCAAAACCGTGCCGCAAAGTGCGGGAAGCTCTTGCCAAGGACACTGGCCTGAGTGTTCGTGTGGTTCAGGTATGGTTTCAAAACCAAAGAGCGAAAATGAAAAAGATTCAAAGGAAAGCTAAACAAGAAGGTGACAAGAACTCAGAAAAGGACAAAGATAAAGACGAAAAAAATATTAAACAAGAGTCGCCATCGAGTGATCACGGAAACTACCTCGGACTGGACAGTTCGTATTCAGCATCTAGTCAACCATTAAATCCAAATTTGCCGTATTCACCTGATGGTAAGGCAATATATATTTTTTAACATTACTTTTTATATATATTTCGTGCTAGCTGTAAATTATATAAACTTTTAAATTATCTAATATAGTGTATAATAAATTTAACTATTTACAAAAGTATGAACTAATAAACTTTATACAAAATAAAGATTACAAAAAAAAGGTCCAAGGTCATTCTTAACTACATGATTTTTTAATAGATAATGATGTATCTATTATTGGCACTTGTTTAAAACTATTTGTAGCTTATTTGTAAAATAAATTCTATTATTTCGACGTTGCAGATTATCCAGCTCATTCCGGTGACAGCTTCTGTAGCTCTGATATATCGCTGGACGGCAGCAATTTTGACCAGTTGGACGAGGGCGCTTCCGATACAATGAGCTTGCAGAATCTCGAAGTACAACATCACTCGCACCAACACTCGGCGCACTCAGCTCACGAGCCTCTAAACCTCGGAACCGGGGCCGTTGTTAACCCTATTGACAAACTTTACCTCATGCAGAATTCTTACTTTAGCACGGATCATTGATTTAATAAGAACAAAAGTCAAAAATTTAACAGCGGCTGCCACAATCCGCTGTAGACATGTGTCAAAACGACGTCGACTGTAACATCCTACACGTTTACCGACACTAGTGTTTACAGTACGCTAGCAACAATGATTTATGAAGGTGTTTACCCATCCATAAATTTTATTGTAAATGTGGGGTATCGATATATGGTTATCTAAGCATACACCTGCTCCTAAGACTAATTACAAAAAACAAAAAGTACTTGTGACTGCTCTCCTCCCTAAGAACGATACAACATCGGTCAACTTTTAGTGTTATAATATGAATGTTTGATAATTTCTGGATTACAAAATTAATAACACTGCAGTAAGTTTTACAATAAATTATTGTAATCATATATGTAAATTGTGGTTTCTGTGTATTTTCGTACAATGTAGTTTATAAGGTACGTGACAAAATTGTATATTAATTAATATTTAATTTTGGTAACAACTGTTTCGGCACTATTTTCATTATTGATAAAAAAAGTTAACATGTCTAAACAAATGAGTACATATAAAATCATTGATCAAAATAAAAACCTTATTACCATAACTATGTGAGTTAATGTCTTAATTACTGTTCTATAATTAGGGACCCGGAAACTATGTATTACATTAATTTTGACGTTGTAAACGAATGGTAAATCAAATATTTCCATTGGTCACTTCTTTTAAAGTTTATCAGTAACCTAATATTGTAATACACTGTATAGCTGTTTTAATACATTTTTAGTCGTTAGGTAAAATTTTACTTTGTTCGAGTATTTCATTGTATATACTAGTATTTATATAATGTGTGCATATAATTCAACAATCAAAAACTTTAATGTCTTGTAAATTTTTAGATATATATGAAAAGAAATATTGAAATTAAATATGACCGAAGAGAAAAAAAAACATAATAGACAATATTCTTTCGCACTTATTTTATACCATTCTAAACTTAAACAATCGACGATTCTGGTCATTTCACGGATGTTATCTTTTTACTACAAATGATTACCATAAAAGATATTAAAATAATCTTCGTACAATTACGAGTATGATTTACTTTATACTGCAATGACAGTTAAGTCAATTTCTTGTTAAGATTACACATCAGTATCTACAAAAAAAAAAGCATTACCTCAGAAAATGAAATAAAGCAGCAAATAAAAATTCAAAAAGAAGTGTTGGGAAACACTTTTCTCTCATTGCTAATGTTCACGATCGGTGTTGTTCAGTAATGTCTTGTACGTTTCACACCGCTCTCATGTAAACGAAAATGTGATTGTACAAAGTACCTTGAATACGGTAGCTTATAAGATAAGCCTCTAATATTTTGTCTTTAGGTTGATTAGGGATGACATAAGATTTATGTCATGTTGAGCTTTGTTCAATAATATGTAAATGTATAGAAATAAATTTATATATAGATCTCCTGTATTAAACCATTAAATGATTCGTGTCATTTTGTTTTCAAATTAAATTATCTAGTCAACAGCGTGATAAGTCAAATTTATTAACTTGTTTAATGAATTAAAATTTCAATTTATTTATTTAGAATGTACGGTAGTTTTACAAATCGATGTACGTGAATTAAATTGTTTAAAACATTTTAATATATTTTATTGATTTTAACATATATCAAATTATTTTTAGTAAAAATAGTAAGACGACGAAGAATAGAAGACGACTAATATATAAATGGTAAGTAATTCCAGAAAAATTAAATACCGATGGACATTAATAGTTACTAATAAATATTAACAAAATTCAATTAAATAATAATAGTTTATGTCTTAAAGTTTACTCTATCATCCTCTATTATCAAATAACTCTTATATTGTTGTTTAAATTTCACGAATCAAAATATATGTTTGGAAGACTTGCGCGAGAACATTTCACTCAATTTCAAATTAATTATGTCCGAAGTTGCATTGGACTACATACATATTTCGTCAAAACCATGTCAACATTTCAAATTATTTTTATTTATTCAAATAATAAATAATAACCGCAGGTTGAATACATCCAAGAAACAAATAACAAATAGTTGCCAGTTTGCTCGAAAGTTAGTATACGAGTATGATTGCTCAAAATTTATAGTCTCTTTGAATAAACGAAAGTATATGCCAATTAATGTACTGTTGGCCTTATTTTTAAATAACTCAAAATCAGACAAATTCCAAAATTATGACATGGATACACAGAGTTTTTTTCTTTATTTGATATACCCCAGTGCTTAATTACATTCTCTCTAATATTATATGATGGTATAGCGCACTATCCTAGTAATAGCCTATTAAGTAATAATATTATTTTTTTTCATCCATTATGGGTTAATACTTGACCTCGATTTCACCTGATGATAAGTGTTAACGGTTTCAGACAAAAATTGATTATAAATAATATTATAAATAAACTGATATGATGTAAACCTTTCGAAATACAAAATTAATTTATAGATTGTAAATTGTATTTAAAATTGTTAGTGAATTACTTATGATTAAAACATGCTTTTAAAGTTATTAAGCAGTGCCACTTATGATGTTCATTTATCAGTTTCCTGCTCCTGTTAATTATTTAAGTTAATAGTTAATTTAAAGACTTTCAATTATTATTTATAGTTAAACTTAATTTAAAAACAGATGTACTAATTATGAAATATTTAATTAACACCCCTGATGTTTTTATAATGTAAGAAATATGTAAATAGTATAGATTAATAATTAATAGAAATAGATTGCCGCCATGATTGCTTTGGCGCTCCTTATAAAATGGGGCTGTTTGTTCTTTTAAACGCAGTTCATGAAGAGCTTTGTACGTTTTATGCTGGGTTAAACAAGTATACCAACTGCGGCGAGTTTCATTTTTCAGCCCAAAAGACACGTCTTTACATAAGTGACGATAAGGCCGTAGATGGTGAAGCGTGTTCGCCCACAATATATCTGGCTTTCACATGTATAACTGCCGAAACACTGCAATCGTATATGGCAGCAGATATATATTGAGAGATAGCTAGTCAGGCGGGTTTGAAAAACTCTCTTACCATCCAGACTCCACTACTCCTGTGGCCCAGTAATCAAACCCGAGACCTCTGCATTACAAGGCAAGCGGCTAATCCACTGCGCCACGTAGGCAGTCAATTATACACTAAAGAAATATTTACGTGTTAAACGTGTCCGCCCAAAGAATGATCTACGACAGGATTCGGAAAATTTTATAACAAAGCTTGCGTAAATAAAAGATGGTTGTTTTTAACGGTTTTATTTTATATATAAAAAAACTTTACGCAAAAAAAATGTTGATACTAAAGATCTCTTTATTTTCTTTATGTTCTTATAGATAATTTTACTACTTGTAGGTAAATTAAGACTAACGCGATAAAATAACAAATATTCCTGACCAAACGGGGTCGCGCATTATCAATGAAATACGCGACCCTGATAACAATTTTGTAAATTTCCATATTAGTTAAATTTTTATCAAAACTAATTTTTAGTAATATCGCGGTCAGTCTTTTGAATTTTTTCTAATTAAAAATAAAGGAAAAAGAAAAGTATTAGAAAATCTTATGATTAATAACACAACAGCCTTTAATGTGCTAGGAAATAAAACTTTAAGGGTAATTGGAAATAATTACCCAATATCACATTTATTTCTTCCTAGACTTATCTCTATATTCACGCACGCGCATGGAAATCAATCTAGGAGACTTATATTAGGCATACCATAGGCTGAGATCACAATGTAAGTAAAGAAAATAAACACTACACCCCGTACCAAAAAAACTAAAAATAAACAAACTTTGTACCAAAAAAAAAATTATAACTTTATATAAAAAAAATGCACGTGACTTTGGACAGACTCCGACTTTTTGAACAGAGAGGAGAGTAATCACGACATCCAGTAAAAACCGGAAAAAAACTATCGAAAAACGTCTCGCATCGCTCAAATTATTTATAGCCATTACTCCTACCGCAGGACCGACGGAAATTGTCAGTAAACTTGAACTTGTTCAGTTCATCAGTAACAATATAAATGCAAGACTTCATGGCACTTATAAAAACATATAATGATTTGTATATAAGTAGTAACGCAATAAGCACTAGCAAATATTAAAAGACAATAATATTGTCAATTTACAAAAAGCCTACTTACAGATTGACAATAAAAAATGTGAAAAATTGCAAGACCGACAAATTTAATGTTAACATAAATTTATTTGAGTTATTTTTAGAATAAATGTACGTCATAGACAATAATGTGGTAGAAAAAAAAACATGAAATACATAAACCTTAATCTAGGGATAACTTTGTGATAGCTCCAAACATAGCGTGTGGTTAATTGTTGCCATAATTAACTAATATCAATAGCGCAATGTGCAGTTTACGCTATTGATAAATTACTTTTACAAAATATACTTACAATGACTATAGCAGTGCAAATAAATATAACTGAATACATAAAATATATTCGAAACTCAACCATGATCTACATATTTTTAGTTGTTTCCCTTCCTTTTGTAGAAGATAAAAGTCTTAAATCTATGTACACAACAAGAAATGATGGTGCAATACCAAAAATATTTTAACAAAGATCCATGTACACAGTAATTTGTCTAAGTAAACGATCAACGTTAGGTTATTGCTTAGAGAAGTAAATTTACTTTATAGACTAATTTCGTAAGTTGAATAGAAAAAAAATACTTGTTAAAAAAACTCATCCCCATTTTTTTGGTACTTACAGTGATTTATAGCAACTTCGTGTATTAATAATAGAACCGCGCACATCGCTATTTGGCTTGATTTTTGGTTACTTTTAGTTAGCTTTACCAATTTAGTTCCCCCATTATGTCATTGGCCATCTCTTCTCCATAAATAGAATGTAATGCCATCTTCACATCCTCGTCGAAGCCTTCCATTTCCATCTTCTTCTCTGTGATATTCACCATATAAACATGTTATTATGTATCAGCGAATAATTATTTACTATAAATTTGAATTTATTGTTATAATATAATATGAAGTACATTTAGTAATAATATTTGACACTAAGCAACTATCCCCAAGCTATGAATGAAGGACTTAAACTTAGTAAATACAATATACATATAATATATTTTAAATATACAGTAACGGATTATTATTATTAAAAAATAAAAGAAAATCATAAAAATGAGCGGTTGCAAAACTTTTTACTTTACGGACAAAACATATTTATAAAAAAATATAAAAACTTAAAATCATAAAATTTAATAATGATATAAGAAAGCAATTTAAAGTCAAAATCTATACAATCTGAACTATGATTGGGACCTGAGAGTTTCAGTATAATAGACTCCTCTGCGTGCAAGGAACCATTTCATTTGCACCGTTTGATTACTTTATTTTTAATGTTTTTATTTGGAAAAATAAGTACTGTTAATTTGTATAGTAATATACATATACATAACGACGTTAAATTTTTTTTATTAATTAATAAAGTTGATTTAACCTGATAAATTAATATTAAACGCAAAAGTATATTTGAACTAAAATTGGTATTAAATGCCACCTTACGGCGATCAAACACAGCTAGTCATAATCTTTCCTCAAACTACAAAGATTTGTTATTTTTGTCAATAGATGTCACCACAAAATGTTTATAAAAGTTTGCATATTTAAGTTTATAAAAGATTTTTTAAATAATTTAGGATAAATGCAAATTACCAAAAAGTAAAACGAATGATGAAAACAAAAATACTGTTTAAACAGAAATTATAGAAAGGTATAATATAAACAATTTTTATACTCTGTTTTAATAACAAATTATTTTTTTTTATCTAAGAGAATAATTTGATTTATTTTTTAATCCTTTTATGGTTATATTTCAGAATTGGAGTAAAAGAAATATATTGTTTACATAAAGAAACTTCGTCATTATTAGACTAGTTTCGTTGTAACATATTTTATCCAAAACAAGCAAAATTACAAAAATATTGTAATTCGATATTATTACTCTACATTGGCGATACTCTATCTTTCCTTTAAAATAACCTTAACAAACGTATTAGTAATGGCGTCGCGGGCCGCAAATACACGTTCGAAATGGTGCAGTGGGCAGCAAAAATAAATCCTTACGATTATAAAAATCGCCAAAACTTATATTTTTTTTAAGATATTCGCCATATTTACAAGTCAAATTAAACAACTATGTAAGAATTTATTAATATCTTTTTTCTGCACGATCAACATATGAGCAACCAAAATTTTTAACTTCTGCTGCAAGTCATCAAAGTATAGCCTACTTTTATGAATTTATGGCATATATTTATTTTATTATTTTGTATATATATATTTACTCGGCACGCTTATGATTTTTCGAAGGGCGCGAAATCGAGAATGTTTGAAAACAATGTAACAGCTGATGAGGACACCACAAAAGAGTAAAGCGTCGCAAGTTGCCCTCCACTACCGGAGGAGTAAGGGGTGTGCGCAGAACGGCACTAAAAGATAGGACACGCTTCGATGGTAAGACTTGGGATGAACTAAACGTTTGTGTGGTAAAAAAATCCTTAATTAACCCAGTACATACAGGAGACAAAAAAATTCAAAATATTTAGCATTACTTGTATTTTGATATTAATAAAGTACTTATGTTTACTAACAAATACCTGTAAAACATTATTGAAAACTTAATTTTTTTGCAATTTCTGCACTTCTACTATATCTACAGAACGAAAAACTCCTAAACTAAATATAAATGTTACAATATAGTGGCCATATTTGACCTGAAAGATACGTGTACAGCGGGTAGGTACGACTAGTAGTTCCGAAAAAGCGAATGCGAGCTAGTGCTTGCATTAAAAACCATTATTAAAAACGATTACTTTAACCTTAACGACCGTCGAAATCGAAATTTCTGCTTTACGCCATAATTTCTTTCGAATATTAAGGTCTCATAATTATATCTTTGTAATATTAAGATCTTGACTAAAATCAAATACACTTTTTAACACCAACACCATCGTAATTAATTGAACATTAAGTAGCCCAGGGAGATGGATGTCTATCAATGGAAATAAATAAAATTAGCCGTTTGATGAATCTAATAATATAAGAATAAATAGTCAAATAAACAAAGGAAAAACTAACAATTTCACAATTCTAAATTAAATTTTCTAACCGATCGGTCACTAACCAGGGCTTGGTACTTTTAGTGTTAACCGCAAAAAATAAATATTTAAAATTTGTGATACAAAAGTAAGTGATTTTCACTTATCAATTATAAATAAAATACTTTTTTTATAAAGTATACTTAAGGTATTGAAATATCTTTTTTGTACTAAAAGTAATTGTGTGTGTATATATATATATATATGTAATAATTATATATTCGAAAGAATATACAGGAGTGTGAAGGATTAATACATATTAACCTTTAACACTTACCGTATAAAGTGTGGCTAATGTTGAGTATTTATTTCAGGAGCTCATTCGGCAAGGCTCACAAAACATATTTTTATGTCCAATTTTAACAATAATAATACTAAAAACTATAAATAAATAAACTAAAAATACCAATAACACAAGTAGTGCAAATAAAAAAAAACAATTAAATCAACTCTTCCTTATTTTATTTAAGTTGTCTTATTTTTAATTTAGCCTTTAACGAACGTAAATTTATTAATCAAATTCATACACTTCATACAAATTCCATGAAACCTTATGACCCCAACGAACAAGTGGTACGTTGACAAGAAACAATTTTTTTTCGATATTACTCGTACACACTCAAATACCAGTAATAATCTGCAATTGTCTTTTACGTCTTAAGTTAAAATTTTACATTTCTTAAAAATCTGTTGGTCGTCATGCCAAAAAACGCTCGTTCGTTAAGGGTTAAATTCCAAACGAAACTTAAAAGCATCGGGAGCTGCTGGTCAAGAAGATGAAATAAAATTTAGAGTGTAAATGGTTAATAACAACCTCCACCAAAATCTCACTACATGTTGTTTTTCGTTAACCATGCTAACTGAAGAAACTTGCTCTACCACTTTAGACATATATTTTCATAAAGACAATACACCAATACAGGTTTAGTTTGGTTTCCCAATGGTCTGTCTCAATATTCTGCTAAAATAAATATGTTTAAATACTTTAGCAGAAATCGAGGTCTAGCATGCTTCAGATAGTCATTTCATCACTACTACCGTTATACAGCTTCATAGTGAGGCCCTCCAGATCCGCCTCGTTCTCTGTGGCATTCAGCTTATTAAGTGTTACCTGTCAAACATACATATTAGATTATATAAAAAAATATTTTATATGAAATTTTTACCTTGTAATAAAAATGCACAATCGATGTAGCGTAAATTCAAATAGACATTACTTAATCGGTTACAATTCATATTCAATCGATCTTTATTTTATGAATAAAAATAATCGTTATAGTACATATATCAACAATTCAAAAGGTGTAATTTAATTAATGAACGCTGGTATTTCGAACTAGTGAGGAAATATTCAAAAGGAATAAAAATTTAATCAATCGATACATCATTACTGTGCTGTATTATGATATAATTTAACTATTATAATTGGAGTTTGAAATTTTTTTAACGGAAATAACGTTTTTGTACATTATCCAACGATTAAGAAAACCCAAAATATTCAATTATTTTTTTCAACTAAATAATTACAGTATTTAGAACCCAGAAGCCTTTATATATTTCAACATATTGCACTTTACGAAATTACTTCACACCTGTATACAAAATCAAATAATACTGCTAATTAATTTTTATAACTAGATTATTTTTCACAAACACTTAATCAATATTTTTAAATTTCGAACTCCCTGTTTAAATAAAAACAATTAGCGGTGCAGATCACTACACAATATATGATCTAATTACGACAGTGTTCTATGTTCAATTAAATACAAAAAACAGTAATACAAAAAAAAAAACAAAAAATATCACAATCGGCAAAACTAAATAAATAAGCAACTCCTTTTAAGTAAAATGAATATTTGTAGAAAAATAACATCTACCAGACACAAACATGCAACTACGTAAACGTCCTAATTAAATTACTACAATAAAATATTTATCTCTATATACATATACTAAATGTCTAGAAACACCAACATTGATCAGTGCCAATCGATATAGTCCTAAACAAGCATCCCTAAAAATTAGGTCCGTTCCTTGCATCATCCTTCAAAAACTTTTTGGGTTTTTTTTTATGAAGTTTGGTATAATAATAGCTGACCACCCTGTTTAATAATTAAAATACTTATTATAGCGGGAGATATTAATACCTTCGGGATAATAAACGGGATACCAAGAGGTAATTAAATTAAATTTTTAAAGAAATACATTTGTAAAAATCTGGAAATTAACATTTTTTGAATGGCAAAATATGGTAATAAAATTTATTTTACATATTGGCTTCCCAATTTGCTATATCATTAGGAACAATTCCTTCGTCTAAGACGATGACGTAACCTTTTTAAAAAAGTAAAAAAACAAACGTATATTTGGCCGTTGTATAATTCTTGTACTATACCAAAAATACTACAGGAACGTCTACTTCATTAATCCAATTAGTGACCCTGAGATGAACGGTACATGAATAAAGCCTATGAAAACGCGACTATGACTGATCTGATCCAAAGACAACTCCCTAATATAATGCCGATGCAACAATTCAATGCATCACAACATCAAGGGAATGATTCGGCGTTCACTATAACATGTGGTTAAACGAAAACGAAGTAGTTAATGCAAATATGATAAAGGATAATTTAATTAAACAAACTAAAGTACGACCAGATAGTCATGATATATTTCAAAAAGTGGAGATAGTTTAATAATATCGAAGTAAGAAGACTCAAAAAGTCAAAATATAGTAAAATGTAAATTCATTTGCCTAATCATCAATTTAGACACTTATGTGTCACAGAAATTATCTCAATCATTAATAGAAACTCCCGCCCGATTAAATTACTATTAATGGTTTTCATTGCCACTTCTTAATCGTAATTCCCTTTTGATAGTATAATCTAGAGCGTAGCATTATTACTACAGTAGTTCGTGAAAGAAGCATCAACAAACCCTAAACTAATAAAAACAAAATCATTAAATTTACTAAAACTAGAAAGAGGCACGAATTTTAAACAAAAAATTAGCAAAATAAAGGATAATTTTAATCAGTGAAGATTTAAACCTCGGCGTCTGTTCTTAACACGCTTGTGTGATTGGTCTCGTAGAATGGGTAGACTACCTGTGAATCGAGTTGGCTCGTCACCGTACTGCTTACCTTCCTCTTTGGCGTACCTGTGCGTTTAACTACCTTCTTTTTTATAGTTATCCGATTATGTTTTCTGTAAAATACAAAATTTGACAAAGTTAGTGATCTGATTATGTGGATGTAATCAAGTATAATTTGTATCTGTTATGTCTTAAGAAAAGTAAATGTTAGAAAATTTGAAGGACTAAAACGGAACGAGGCGCAACGATTTGTACTAATGATTATATTTGTAAAATTTTCCTCTCCTATTCTTAATTAATTTTAGTTCTTAGTTACACGTACAACAATGTAAACAGCATTTTTAAAATTAAAATAACCGAGATATTGATTTAACATTTAGTGTTAAATTATAAATACTCCTCTGCGCCGAACTGTATGTTTCCTGAATACAATTTACTAATAAAAATATACTTACCCATTCCCAGTTCTCTTTTTAATATGGTCGTTGACATTATCGAGATCAGCTGCGAAGCGGTGAACGCTAGTCCCTAACATGTCGATCTCGACATCTGTCCATTTACTAATGCTAATAAAAACAAAAAACTATTAATCAATAGACATCATCTATAGTTTATTTTAAATTTTATAAAACGCAAACCGGCTACTGGTAGGTGCTTTAATAATTTTCTACATTACGATCCAAAGTGTAGATATTTCTTTAAAAAATTAAAGTGATACAGTATCTGGTTTTATGTACTGTTTTATACAGTGTAAAAACTTTCTTTATCTTGACCTTGGTGCAAATCATTTATACTAACACTTGAAGATTGGAATACAATTAAATCTAATTAAAAGGCCAGTATGGAATTACCAAGACTGTGAATCGGCTACAGGATCCAGATTTATAGTCAGCTCAGCTAATCTATTGAAGGCATTTCCAGCCTCACGAAATATTTCTCCAACCTATAAATACAAATTACAGTTTCAGACTGATAAGCCTAATCTGCCATGCACCATAGAACATTTTATTCCAGAATGTCTGAGTACCTATGTTTAAAGAACCTTTAAGTCTGGAGAAACTTATGTCTAAATATATACCCAAATAT
Source organism: Pharmacophagus antenor (assembly GCA_018245475.1). Taxonomy (NCBI): domain Eukaryota; kingdom Metazoa; phylum Arthropoda; class Insecta; order Lepidoptera; family Papilionidae; genus Pharmacophagus; species Pharmacophagus antenor. Next base: position 8,163 of record DWQX01000313.1, on the reverse strand, counting down.
ATGTTTAAAAAATCATATCCATGTAAATAAACCTCTAATACTTTCCAAAATAAGTATAAACCAATCCATTATATGAACTATTTCATAGTTAGTCACTGCCCCACTTCTATAAACTGTGAGTACATAAATGCATACAGAAATCTACATCAAGCATATACTACATAATACATTAGTCGTTCATGCAGCCTTGCTAGTTGCCAAACGCCTAACTAATCCTAACACATCCTAAAAAACTAAAATAATCTGCGAACAAATGGTCTGTGTTGGATGCAATAAGCGCATAGTTAAAGACGTCATATCTATTTTTTGTAAAACTTTAAAATGCAAAAAATGCATGCAGGTGTGTAACATAGACCCTGTTGCTATTAAAAAATTGTCATAATTTCATTATAACCAAAAAACCACAATATAAGTAAATAGTTATTTAGATTGCTACCCAAAGGGTGAAAATCGGAACCCTATTACTGAAACTCCACCATCCGTCTGTTCATCTGTCAGCGGTCTCTACTTCATGAACCGTAATTAGTAAAAAGTTGACTTTGTCACAGATTGTGTAGAACTATAACCACGGGAGCAACAAATAATAAAAATATAATATTACAAAAGATACTAAAACAAAATAAATTATTTTCTTAAATCAACTCCATCTATTGAGTGCCAAGCCATCTTTCAATAAGTGAGAGGCAATTATGAGTTAATAGCTCTTGCAACTTTTTACTTGCCTTGTCTACATACTCTGTTTATAATGTATGGAACCCTTTGTAATGAGAGTTTCGTACTTCACTATTTATTAGTTATGGCATGCCAGTGTTCAAAAGACAACACATAAATCTTTACTGTTACATAACATATGATGCATCACCATATCACCATATAGAAAAGTAAATTGTTAACAGTACTTTAACTATAAATCAAATATGCTAAGATAAATTATTATAAACTTCCCTTTGAACTTTATAACTGTTTCCTGGTCTTTAACAACACCCCCAATATACTACAATTGAAAATGTTACAGTTTTTGTTAATAGAAATTAATAACATTAAACTTCATACAAACATTTTTATGACAAAACTACTTACAACCACATTATGAGTGGTTGATTCAAAACTGAAATAAAAAAAAATTGGTATTAAATAGTTCTTTAACTCAACTGCAAAATGCATCCATGGATTAGTAATTTAATTGTAAATACAATATATTTCAAAATTCATGCAGATGAACAAGTACTCTTAAATCCATTTATTATAAACATCTACTTGTAATATATAAGAATTGAATCAACAACACTTGTATAAGTATTCTGGAATCCTGCACTAAATGAATGTGGGTTCGATCCACACTGATCTCGTGTTTCCAGTGAAAGAAAACATGGAGAAAATAGATACTGTTATTTCTCTTAGAGCAACTGCTTTCAATGAATTCAATGTTTGCCAACCCAGATTTGGCCATGGTGGTTTTGTTTTGATGTATGTACTGTTATATTTAGATCAAAATGTTAACAAAACTTACTTTAATGCTCAGTTTAGGTGGAATTCCTTTCTGACGTTTTTGAATTCTTCGAGACTTTCTAATATTAATAGTAGTGCTTGTAGTCCTACTAGCACCAGTAGATATCCACTGCACAAAATATACTATAGTACCATACCAGTCTCCAATGTATTATTATTAAAAAATAAAAGTTTAATTATTATCAATAAGCTGATATTTAAAAAAAATGCACCCTTTCTGAGGATAAACAAAGAGAAAACAAGACCTGTTTTTGTTACCTTTTGGCATCATTTTATACTAGGGAATTTTATATATCAATTATAAGTATACACAATATCTGGTTAATGCATTCATTAAAAAATCAATTAATCAAAATATCAATTAATTACTTAAAAAATATAACAATATTGATTTACTTCCTTATATATATGATTCACTAGCACATAAAATGCTTAAGATATTATACTATTTCAATTTTAAGGACAACAATTTTAATTATTTTTTATAGTGAGAAGTAATTTTTAATTGTAAATACCAATTTAATCACTTTTATTCTAATGTATAACAAGAGTGCCAAATTTGCAGATTTTAATTAAACATTTTGTGCTTGTCTCTGGGGATGGTAGGTTTCCTTTTCACAGTGTTCAAATGGTGCTACTACACAGCCTATGTATGCAGCCAAGCAGTTACATGCAAACAATTTATGTTTTATCCATGAATACAATGTGGTGCAGTGTAAGCATTTGAATTAGCACAACTTTATAATGGGCAGGTACTAACTCTTATGTGGGCAGTTGTACTGACTGCTGAAAACCATGCCTATCTCTTATGGGTAATTTACATTGTTCCTAACTTTTGTTTAAAAATCTATGCCTTTATACTTAAAATTACAATAAAAAATACTTTGTGTTTATATGAGATAATACATAATTTTTATCATAAAGTATAAATTTTTATGATCCAAATTAACAGTATATTGTACTAGAAAAAGGTAATGATCAAAATCATAAAAAATTCCTAATGTGTCATGTTTTTCAATACAATGGCGTTAGACACTTGCAACATTTTAGAATAGTTGCACATGACAGAGTACAAATGCTATAATCAGTATATGTCAACTTAGGTCTAGGCACTAAACATTTGTATCCATTCTACAGCTACAAATTTTCATAATCTGGAACGCAAGAGTCTTTACAGTGTTGATGGTCATATATATGTTACAACATAGTTACAAAATTTAGAGTTGGTCTATTATATGGGAGAACATACCCACACATTGGTAAAATGCTTGGGCTATATGCTGATACTTGTCTGCAAAGAGTTATAAATAAAAACACTGTGTAATAACTTACTTAAGTTCTTTTGAACATCATGGTTTAATGTGGGCTATACATAAGGCATGGAAGAATAATAAAATTGTATGCAATATCAATTTTTGTTCTATGAAGACAAGTAGTAAATCAATTTTATTAATTTACTTCGTTTCACTTCTACCTCCAATTGAGAAATAAACAATTATAACAGGAGATAATTTTCTAGAGAAATTACCAATCAATAATATTATAAAAATAGTTTTGTTTCATGTGAATGTTAAGAAATAAAGTAGATTTTTTTCTTTGAATCAACTTAATACAAAAGAAATTGATGAAATTACAATTAAATTTAGTAGCCACATTAAGCTAAAATTCAAAATGAAAGTGCAGAAAATTTAAATTTATGTAAAATATTACACATATGTCATAACTATATAATATTTAAAAAATGTTTAACATATTATATTCAAATGTAATGCAACTGTTAGACACTTGAAATTTGTTCAAATCATTAATATATGATATTCAACAAATATAAAATGAGAAATTTATATTGTTTCTTAAAATTTGCAAGAACAAAACTAAAACAATTGTCCTTGAGCTAAAGTCCCTAAAAAACTCTTTATACCTACCATGATCATTATTCAACATAACCAAAGTTACTGTAAAACCGAAGTTTCTACTACACTTCTACTAATCTTACTAATGATTTAATAAAATCAAAAACATCAGATTAAATAATTTTCAAAATATATGAACATTGTCACTCTTGTACTAAATTTAACACATATACACGTTTCATATTGCTTTGGATTGCTAATGCAGACTTTACATGTACATGCGTGTTTCCGCACGAAAACGCATCGTCATCAATACATTCAAGAATAATTATTATAATTAAGCAGTTAAACAGGTCAAGGCTATATATAGAAAATTAAAAATTAGTCCTAATACATATAAAGAAATTTGCTTTATTGCGTATATGCCACGTGTACATAAAGCACGTGCCAAATTAATTATGAATCTTGTCCTTACTCTAATCTTACCTATATATTTTATAGAAAATGTAGTTGTCAGTTCATTTTCTAAATGTTTCTTTAATTTGAACAGATGGTTTATAATACTAATACACCTTATAATACCGCTAACCTTAAAAAATTCAATACTTACTTTTTTAGTCGAGTTATTCATTTTTTGGATATAGCCAAGCAACTAGACACAAATACTGCTACTATAAGCTTTTTTTAATAGTTAATTTCGTTATATGTAAACCAAATTAGTTAAATCAGCCTAATGGACCCGTAACAAATGCCTGAGATAGAAACGTGTACGAGGAAACGGAAGTTTATGCTCTTGCACTAGAAGTGAGGGAGGTCCATAGATATCTTAAAAACATTCGATGTTAAATATTGATGCATCGTATCATAACCACGTATTGTAATTCTTTAATACCGACTAGACATAGATATCTTTTCGATATTTTTAATATATTTTCAAACCAAAACTATTTTCAATAACGATTTTTTTTAGATAAAGTATTTCCCAATGTTCACTACGTAAATATTTGAAAACCCATTTCGGCTCTAAGGTGGAAAAATTTAAAAATGGATTTTGCAGCTGTTCATAATAAATAGGTCTAATACATAAATTATATATTATCCTTTGATTCTTTTCATAATATTACTTATATTATTATCAAAATAAATTCTTTCTAAAAATCTCCTAAATAAAATTAGACAGATACTGTTTTCGACATTTTCAGATTCTGTTAGTTGTTGTCCATGAACATATAAATAATGAAGAATCCTTCTGACATACTAAGCATATAGGTCTTTGATTTCTTGTAAAGAATTATCGTTGTCTACATAAAGATTAGTTGCAGAACTATTACATACTGTAATTATATCATTAACAGTTTTAAAACCATGTTCCTCGCTCCAGAGTGCTTTCTCATATTTTTAGGATATTGTTCACACTTTTTAGTTCACAGTACACGTTTTAGTGTCAATATAGACGATTCTGTTTTCTTAATTGCGAGCGACTAGAACAATCAAGGACTATACAGGACTGCAATTTTCATAAATAATTTCGGGAATTGCTTTTCCTTCCTTATTTGACTCTACAATATCTCTCTTATATTTGATGACCATTAGTAATAAAAAAATAAGCAATATGCACTAATTAATGGATGAATTAAAATCCATTAAAAAGTATATTCAAATACTATATTATATATAAAATTGTAGTACTTTTATAATATTATAGTCGCTTACAGTATTTTTAAGAATATTAGAATAATTAGACCTAAAAAAAATTCATTGTATCGACGGATGAATCACAAAGATATATATTTATTTTCTCAATTTTTACTATGTTGCATTCAATTTTAATAATTTTACTACTTGCATTTTTTATTATAACGTTTTTTAAAGAATTTTCCGCTTACTAGCGTACTTCATAGTTATGATTTTTGAAATCATTTAATAAAGCCCATTATATTTCTTATAAATTAATATTCAAATTTATTCTATTTTTTCTGAAATATTATGTTTTAATATTATATTAAGGAAAATGCGACAATTTTTTTATGTAAATAAATTGTATGTAGTAGTTAGTGTGTTATCAATGCTTTATATTATAATTATTATAATTTTTACCAATTTGAGTATGATGTCCAATTTTCAACTAAAAGTTATTAAAAAAAAATTAGTTAATAGACAACAGTGTGGTATTTAACGTTTAATATTGAATTCGATCCTGGTATTTTCTAGTCTCGATGAAGCTGTAATAGTCGTCAATAAGACTAACAGCGCAAACTTCACCGAATCCAGCAGCAGCAGGTATTTTCTAGTAATTTTTAGACCGTGGAAACATAACGACATATTAATATTTTGTTTTTAATAAAATAACTGCGGTAGGAATATGTACAAAAATATTGTTAATTCTAAAATTAAACCAACATTACCTTTATAATCTGAGTATACGAAGTAAATGTTATCTGTTGTAATTTGATATATCAATGTTTATAATAATTGCACACACGATATATTGATAAACGCATTTCACGTTAAAATCTGATTTACTTAAAAATTATAATTTTTAGTTGATCTAAATTATTGTGGAATAATTCTTATTTTTCTGCTATGACGTTATATTTCAGTAATAATGACGAAAAGTTTTAATTTTTGGATTGAATTATATTAATATTGCATTAAATAATGGCTAAAACATTCTTTTAATTTTTCTCTTTAGCCTAGGATAAAAAATTTAGCCAATACCAAGGCACCCTGCGATTTAATTTAAAGGTACATAATTTTTTAGTACATTATTTAATTTTATAAGAATTTCAAATAGTCTTAATCTAAAGAATTAATAGTATAAGTATTATAAAATAAATAATGAACAAAGAAAATAACTCCATTGAAAATTGGAATATTAACAATAGTTCTTTAATTATTGTATACTTTGTTAGTCACTTTTATTTTCATTTTACCAGTACCTATTAAAAGACTAATCTGTCTCTCAATTATATTCTGCAATTTCCACTTTACACTTACTTTGTCTTCAATTATTTTAAATCATCTAAACTGTCAAAAATATCATGATTTTAACAGTATAAGTAATCTTACTCTAAAATGTTCTTTATATGAAATACATCAAAATATAAGATGATATATGTATAAATGAAATGTAAAATTGTTTTATGATTTTTTTCTGTAATGGGCTGATAATAACATATTTCTATTTTATTTAATGTTAATTGACAAGGAAGCTTATGATGACTGGACTTATGGTCTCTGGAGTTATGGTATGCTCTTAAAACCAACTACTGGAACATAGTAATAAAGTTATGCATATATTTTGAAATATAAGTGTCATAGCTAATTAGATGGATTTTAAAAAATCTCCACCACCTAAAATTTACCACATATATGGTTTATGAATAGAACTGGATACCTTCATATTACAAGTGAACTTTTGTTACTGAGGTTACAGTTTTTGAGGGAATTGATATATATTTTTTTTAACAAACAATAGATTGAACAATAATTCAAGTCATATTATTAATTGCATAGTTAGCTGTATCCACCACTATGACAATGCACAGTTTGTGTATGGATAGGAAAAAAAAAACAATTTTTAACAGCTATCCTTGCTCTCTAAGAATTCTCTTCTTTGTACATCTCATTTCTAAAGTAAATCCTGATAATTTATGTTATATAAAAAATTGTTATCTAATGAGTTATTTTAATATTATTTATTTAAATAAATCTACACTTATATACTTAAAGGTCCTGATTGATTCATATTATTACTATCCACTAACTGACTGATTCTATATCAACATACACCCTAAAACATTGGCCCTACAAATATGAAATTTGGAGGTTTTATTCTTTGCAATATGTAGATATCCACTAAGAACATTTTTTGATCTACCATCATTTAGGAAGGAAAGGAGTGGGCCTTGGAACTTTGATTAAATTTTTTAATCTCCGAATTAAGGGAGATTAAAAATTGGTACACATACAAGAGGGTCTAATAATAATCTTATTATTTAAAAAATATGTCACACTCAGAAAAGCAACCAGGTGATAGCCAATTAATTATAAAATTGAACTATATTTTTCTTCCTCACTTCCATTAAAAATCTAATAAAGTTAATTTAAATCTATTATTTTGGTTAAAATTCTTGTTGGTTCTATTTTTAAATATGAAGAATTTATGTAACTTTATCTTTTTTCTTTAGAAATATTGCTGTTATTATCATCAGCATTCATTCATTGGTTTTAGGTAACTATAATTACTTTCGATTAAGAAACTGATATTCATAACAATTATGAAGGAATGGATTTCATAGTTATTTAATCACAGTGATTAGAAAAGATGTTTAAAATCGAGTCTTATATAACTCCAATTCTACTCAGCTATGTTGACAAATATGTGAAAGATTTCAAACCAGCAGATGCCCAAGTAAGTAGAAATGGCTTTTATAACTTATACACCATCATTTATACACTGCCGGCCAAAAGTTTGAGACCACTTTGTACACAGGTTATAATTTGCAAAATATTTTAAATCTGCATATGATAACGTAACAATATGAACACCTGTGTAATCTACTAATTATTATGAATGTCTAAATACCATTTCTCTTATCTTTTACACAATGACTATGCCATAAATGGGCATGGTTTATTTACCTAAGATGAGTGCCCCGTAAGGACCAGGTGTTGCAATTGTCATTATATTATATAGCGGCTCCCTTGTACTTAGAGAAGATTTCGAGATGCCAATTTGTTTGGTCGCGTAGCTGTTCGTAAACCACTGTTACGACCACAAAACAAAAAGAAACGTCTG
>DWQX01000312.1:0-48098 GCA_018245475.1 Pharmacophagus antenor | reverse complement strand
GTCACCTTGTTGCGAGTTAACCCGTCTGTGAAGCCAGACCGGCCTTTGTCCACGATCTTTTTCGTACGTTCTTGTCGTATGTAATCCACTTTTCATCACCAATTATCAGCTTCTTCAAAAATGGTACGGTTTCATTACGTCGTAATACAGAATCACAAATGAGTTCACGGTTCATTAAGTTTCTTTCATTGAGTTCATGAAGCACCCAAAATTCGTGGTTTTTTGTGTACCCAGTTTTTTTCAAATGCGCCAAAACCATTTTGTGGTCAATTTCCAGTTCTCCAGCTACGTTGTAACTACTAATATGCCGATTTTGCTCCACTTTTTCAAAAATGGCATCAATATTTTCCGTAACAAGGCGATCAGAGCGACGTGCACCTTTTTGATATCAAAATTTCCGGATTGAAACCGCTTAAACCAAATTTGCGCTACTCTCACAGATACTGCATTAGGTCCATAAAAATCACATTTTTTCGCGGCCTGTGTTGCATTTTTATCTTTTTTGTAGTAATATTTTGAAAATGTATCGAATTTTAACAATAATAAAAACAAATAAAAATCACACATAACCAAAGAGATTTTATTACAAATTTATACATATTATATGCGAAAGGACTTTTTCCTCAACCTATTATATCAAATCATTCCTGTGTATTATAACTAAATACGTTTAATTATAACCCAAAATAAGACAATATCCACAAACACCGAATTGAACCATTGATTCGTAATTTTCGTGACCGATGTATGTATATTATAAACAACTACATTATGCATATGTAAATGATATATATAATAACCAGTATAAATGTTAAAATATAACGCCTCTTCTATTACGATATTGCCCCTATATTACACACACAAACATGCGCTTATGAATGAGCAGTATATTATTATTTATGCGAACGTTTACTTTATTTATGTACAATAACGTGGTCACATACAATTTAGCTTCCACCGCAGTTTTCATTGTCATACGCAAATACTAGTTGCTATTAATGAAATATAATAATTTTAACGTTTTTTATTATCATAATTACCTCATGATTGGAAAATATATATATTTTTGATTTTATGCATTGTTATTAAAAATATTGGAAGAATGTTTCTCTTGACATAAAAAAGTTAAATGTGACATTATAACTACATTGATAGTATTAAAAATGGCGGCAAAACTGTGGTTCATTAAACGTATCAAGGGCGTCAAGGACGGTAAAAGTTGTCGACGACCGGTCAGATTTTTAACCTACATTGGCGAATTGATTGCGTATCGTGAAAGGGGTTCAGTAGCTTTACTCATTACTTTTAAAACATAACATTATCCACGCCGCTAGAGATTTTATTACTACGTTATATAACGTTTTAATTTCGGTTTGTCGCGTTCAATTTTGATCGTCTTTATTATTGTAAGGAATTGGTATTAATTTTTTTTTTTAAGAACGATTTTTAAATATAATAATTATCTTTAATAATGTGTTTAAAAGGGTTTCATGTCAATTTTTGAGTATGTTCAAAATGACGCATCAAAAATGTTGTTTTCTTTTTAACCATTAGCATTCCGTTGGCTCCTCCACGGAGCCATCCGTCATTTGTTCTGCAGCTTTGTAGACTCCATTGCGGATCTATATTTGTTTTAAAATGATTACTCTTAAGACGGCACGGTATTGTTGGCGTTGTGTATTGTTAGTAGTAGGTAAGTCTAGCTCAGTATTTTTATTGTGTTACAATACATACAATTTTTTTCCTTTTATAGTAAGCAGGATCACAAAATCATGCAAAGTGCTAAACAGTTGATATTTTCGCTATATAAAAAAATTTAAAAAGAAATTATAATAATCTACGTAGTCATTATTTTAAGACTTCTTCATTATTTTAAAAATGTTTTGTTGTTTTTGTAATGCATGAAACACCATCTGTTTCAATCTTCAACTATAGCATATTGCTTAAAATTTTTTTAGATCCCTTATAAGTTGTATTACATATTAAAAAAGAACCACTACCGACCCACTAATTCTAAAGCCTCTTAAAACTTGTATATATATACATGTAACAAGTAATAAAAAACTTAATAACAATAGGATAACGCCATGAATTTCTCGCATCTAAATTGGTGCGAGCATTGTAGACTACCTTGAGAGAGGCCAATGTCTTTTGTTCTGTATTAAGAGCGGATATTAAACGAAGCGACTTATTTGTATGTTTGGATAAAACCAGTTGCCATGTCTACAAACAAGGAACAATTCACGGCTCAGTTCACCTTAAAAGGCGCGAATTTCGCGTTGACATGGAATAAGAGATTTTTGATATATATTTAGACGTAATGGTTATACACCAACATTCGTGTCATATATATGAAACAAAAAAGAAGCCATTATTTAGTTCATAAAAAAATAGCTACATTAATTGTTATATATTTAAAAATAATATAATTGCCATTAATTATCAAACTTAATCGGTTCAGGGTCAACATCGAACAAATCTATCGCTATGTAGGTTATATGACGGTTAGCTTTATTAATGGTATAAAACACTAAACATTATTCTACCTCAGATATTTTTAAGCTTAAATTACATTGAATTAATAACAGTGATTCTTAGACTCATAGATGTTAGCATCGTTATTACAGTGACATATATAATATTACACCTAACGCAGTAAAACAAATCCGGCAGTTATAATCTTGTATTTTAAATCGATCTCCACATCGACGTCCTTTCACGCGCATCACTATGAAAACAGTGAAATGAATTAATATGGGAATATTTAAGCTAATACGATTGCAATTTCATTCGCTAACCTCTTTTACTGTTATGACCAAAATAATTCGTCTGCAAATAAAACAACAAAAACATTACTTATTCAGAAAAAAGAAAATTATGTCTTCTATGTATTGATACTCATTGATGTTTAAACTAAACCAAAGTCAAGACTTTTGTTGTAATAATTGACATGTCGTGCCAGTAAAATAAAATTATTTTTTTATCGGTTATGGGTTATTTCTCCTCGATTTCACCTGATATTAAGTGAGAAGAAGCCCGTAGATGGTGAGGCTTGTTGGCCTGTAGTACTTCTGGTTTACACGTGTATGACTGCCAGAACTTAGCAATGCTGTTATGGCGGCAGATTGACATTGAGGATAGTAGCTAGCCAGGCGGGTTTGCGAATTATTACCACCATCTAGACTCCACTACACTTTTGGCCCAAAATCGAACCCGAGACCTCCGCGTTAAAAGACAAGCGGTAAAATATTGCGCCAACGAACTGCGGAGATAGAAATTGTAACTCACAATTTCTACGTTCCTTAATTGTACTTATTTTTTCTAAAATCTTAATTTGTTTATAATATATTATTTTAATATAATCAGTTTATGTTCACACTTCCAAATAGTATTAAGCGGTGGTATAATGAGTTTGACTTCTCACAAAACTCGTCAGCCTTTTGATTACCAGATAACAAATATATTTTATTTATTATTCATTTACAACGAAGCTTGTCTATGTAATTTGTACTGTATTGTACAACACGAAATATAAATACTTTAATATGAAGTGGTTTGTTCTGTTAGGTGTAATATACGTAATAGATTGCTGCTTCATATTTGTAATGACACTTTCTCCTCGCTAGAAAATCAAAACCGGATCCCAGTATGTTATTTGGAACAACGAAAGGAACACATTGATTGCATCTGCTGCTGCTCTCGACTATTACTAAAATATGAAAGATGATATCTGTACGTGAGGTATGAAACGGAATCGGGGAAGATGCACGTAAAGTTTAAACAATTTTTAATGACATAATATAAAATTTTAGACACAAACAATTTACTTATCTGAGTACGGCTTAGAGATTCTGAAGCGATATTTAGTATGATACTATTTATAACTTTTTGTGATTTTACTTGTAAAAAGTAGTGATAAAGATTTATAAATATAAAAATGTTTCATTACAATACCTAGTATGTTGTCAAAGTTAGTCTTTTATGTTGTCTAGACGGTAACTAATTGTACATCTAGTTAAGATGTATCTGTACGAGTATATAGATATGTATGCGTGTCTGAAACGATAAATTATATGCCTGCATAACGTCGGGCATTAAGGCCTAAAAGTAATGGTAAATATTAAAATAATACAATGTCTGCACATTGTTTTATTTCAAACAATATATTTTTCAATATCAAAAAACAACATTACAAATTTTCTTTTTGAACCGCATACTTTTTTACTTGCTCCTGATACATTTTATGTTTTGCTTCGAGTCTTCTCAAAGCACTGGATGGGCGAACCCCTTCAAAATTCACAGTAAAACTTATTTTCACCGGAGGCACAGTATTAATTGTTTTTTCTTCACGGTTAATAGCTTTATTTTGACCAGCAGATTTTGTTCTAATTTCAGAAGCTCCTTTATTTTCTACTCTTTGTTTTTGATCTCCATTAATTAATTTAGATTTTTTTTTCTTGTAAACAGATTTAATTTGTGTCATGTTATTTGTGAAATTATCTTTTTCTTTTTTATTTTTTTCTTTCTCATTTTTATCTATTTTCGTAGTATAAGCAGATTTCATGCCGTAATTTTTTCTCAATAAATGTAATGATTTTTTGTCCTTAGATGCCCTATTTATCAAATATGATGTTTGTTTTGATTCACAGTCTGTTTTCGTAATTTCATTTCTAGTTTGTTGTTTTGGTGAGAACTGTTTCTCAGCACATTTATCCTTTTCTATTTCTAAAGTTTTTTTATATATTTTCAATCTATTTTCTAATCTCACTTTTTCGGAATACCTTTGCAGACTACGTGCTCTTTCAAGCCTTGGCTTAATTTTTTCCATATCTGGACCTAATCCTCCCAACTTTACATTATTAATAATGTCAATAACAGGTCTTCTGACAGGAGAGTGACTTACTCGTCTTGGTAAAGAACTTTCTGAAATACTCGTTGCCTTGTCTTTTTCTGTATTATTATCAAAATCTTTTGTTAAATGGACTTCATCATTCATAGAAGTATCTAAATGTTGGTTATAGTCTTTTTTCATTAATTTCTCATAATAAATTTCATTATATGACTCTGTATTAATAAAATCATCAGTTGGATAATTTATATCCTCACATATACTTTCTCTTTCTGTGTCACCATATTCCGGTGATAGAGAACGTATTTCATGTTCCACAGCTTCATTTTTTTCTTGTTTTGGATTATTCTTCTTACGGAACATCTGCAAGTAAGAATTTTTCTGACCCATAGTTGTTCGTTTATTAATCAAATAATTTTTCTTTTGATTTCTTGAACTTTTGTTTCTGTCATCGTAGTTTTGATTACTGTTCTGGGTCTTAGGTACTTTTATAAGCACATCTTGTTCATAAAATGGGACAAGTATGGTATCGACATTTTCTTCGGACACATCATCGTCGTCTTTAACCGACGTTGCTCTTTTAAAATTTTCTTCTAAACTGTCTAAGGACATATTGCTTTCGACGTCGGAATTTTTGCTCATTTTCCGTAAATTACAGCAGTTTTTTCGTCTGCTCACAAAAAGAAACGATGTCATTAGGACGTTATGTTGACATTTAAATGATTTTTAATTCGTATCTATCTAGTAGGTCACAAGGTGAATTATTTATATGGTCAATAAATAATTCAAAATAACAAAGTCACAGTATACTTTGTTATTTTGAATTTTATAATAAAATAAATTATTTTTAATACCGAAACTTTTATAATAAAACCTATATAGTATTTACATGATCGCAAACCTGAATAACATTTGTATTAGCATCTCGTCACAATTTCATATTTTTAAAAAAGTTTTTAATAGGTCAAAATATTGACTTCTTTTATATTCAAATAATGTTATACCCTGTACAGAAATGAAAATGAATGTAACAACAGAGTTCAACAGAGAACGATTTGCATAGTCATAAACAATGACATAATAACGTTCATACTCAATGTAGCAAAGAAGTGTACGTTTGCATGCTCCCAGTTGGATGAGAGCCAAAATTTAACCACGATAAGGGATTTGGGGCAAGTCATTCAGTTAACGGATTTACGCCTTCCATTCTACAAAATCAGTATATCAACGTACTACAAGGCTAATTTGTTTGAATACGCCAAGCGACAATTTTAGAGCACGCCCTTCTTATTAGTTTTTTTTTTCTCAAAAGAAATTTTCTAATTTAGTTTTATTACTTAAAATAATTTATCACATTGAAATTTGTTACTACATTAGACAGTAATGTTTGAATTTTTACAATAAGCCAAAAGAGAAACAATTATTAAAGCAAAAACAAAGCTTTGTTTTTTAAGTTATTTCTAGTTCTTGGTTCTGCTGCTCCTAGTCAGTAGAGATAGTCGTAGTTGTGATAAGTTTACTGATATTAATACATTTGTGTGTGCGGTTTTATTATAGTAATTGGATGCTGAATAAATTTTTCATTAACATTTATGACATAATTTATTTTTATGTTCCGATTTTCATTAGCTTTATGGTAATTATTAGACTGCACATTTATTGATATCGTATATACATTTTCATTTTCATTCTTTTATTTTAAAGTCTATTTTATTATATCGATAAATTTATTAACGAAATAGCTATATGCATTATATTATCATGTAGATGAAAATTGGCGTTTTTTATTTATTATTACGTAACTTTGCACTAAACTACTGTAATGTATTGAAGTCATATTATACTCTAAATACTAAAAGCTCAGATTATTTTCATTTAATTATTATAAACGATCTTCAGCGACATTTAGATTACACGAAGTTTCAATAGTATAGTTGCAACATTTTATGTTAGCAACATTGTATATTGCTTTAGACGATTTTCCATGTAACATTGAACTTAATTTTTGTTTCATGTTTAAATCAATTTATTGTGTGCTTTTAGGCTGTAATTAACTTTTTGTCAAATTATTTACACGAATGTTTTTATTAAATTATGAGTATAAGTTTTCACTTAAAATGGGATTTAACTCGTCAATTGTTTGATTAAATTTTTTATTTTTACCATGTTACCCGTAAAATTAAACAGAAGGCCGCAAGTGGGTGCGATTGAGCCTTATATTGCGTTAATTGCAAAAGGTGAACCAGTTGTCAGTTTCGTCTTCATTCATGTAAGGGAGTGATCAAGGACGACGACATTTACATTTGGAGCAAACTATGTACAGAATTACAGCACAGGATATTATTACAGATGCACCCAAGAAATCAATCTTGAATTGATGAGGTAAATTTAAACCAAGCAACCCGTAGAACAGTGTGATGATTTACTATTTTTGTTGTTATGCTTAATTCGGATCATTGATCAGCTGATGTACTACTTTGTCGTTCCGTCTCGTACATATTTAAAAAACAAACCATAATTTTATTTTATTTTATATGAACAGTATATACCGATCTATATATCAAGTCACAGTTGGTTCTAGAGACATTAAATTAGAAATGTGTTTTCTTGTGATATTTAGGACAGGATAGAAACGTTCAAATTTCAATTAAACCTTTTATGATGGACGAGACAAAATTTGCTCTATTTATTGCGGCAAAGATGATATGATCTATGAATCCATAATAAACTATTTATATTCAAAGATGCTGTCAAACAATAGTTGTTAACCTTACCCAAATTACCACAATATATGGTCATCAAACTAATGAGAAGTGAATTGACATTTCGAATGATATGATTTATGAACACTATAACATAACGTTTAATATTCCATTTTGAAAACGGATAAATTATTTAATAATCATTCCAGTAGAACTGTTCAATTTAATCCCAAATTATTTTAAAATCGATCGATTATTAACTCTTTTATACGGCTTAACTATTGCCAATAAATATAAGCAAAACAGATGTTAGCTTTAATATATTTTACAGTAAACACTGCAAAAGCTATTTCACAGGATTTAATTCTGTTCGAAGTAGTGAGTACGAAAATCCAATTTATTGTAAACCTTGCGAAAAGCTTGAATGTAGTTAATAATAGAAATTTTAGTAAAACTGATATTTCTATCCTTATTTAACAAATACAAAATTAACATGATATTGAAAAAAATAGAAGTAGCTTAGTAAGAGATATTGGCCATTGAAAGTTTTAAGGACAAATATGTAAGCACATATTTTGCGCGGATTTGATATTTTATATTGAAGAAATTAGCAAGGTAACATGAATTAGGAACGTGTTGATAAGTGTACATTAACCAATGAATGTAGCTCAAGGTGAAACAACTGTGCCGTATTAGTTAACAATTCGTCTATCTCTAGAATGTCACTAGGACGTAGGTCATTCACTAGCACTTTCACTTGAATCCTACGTGTACCTTAGAGTCAGATTTTTACGTTCTTCTTCGCGCATTTGTTTACGGCTTGCATTGTAACACGGAGATCCCGGGTTCAATTCCCGGACGAGAGATTTTGCGAACCCGTCAGACTACATACTTTTCTCAATGTGTAATCTCAATCTGCCGCTATGACAGCATTGTTGTGTTCTAGCAGTCGTACATGTGAAGAGTATTCTGTGTGAGCACAATTCAGCATCAACGTACCTTATTGTCACTTAACATCGTGCAAAATTGAAGTTAAGTGTTAATTCATTCATCATCATCATCATTATCAGTCTGCGTCAGTCCACTGCTGGATATAGGCATTACCAAATGCCTTCCATCATATGCGGTCCTCTGCTTCCATCATCCAGCCGCTTTCCGCCGTCCTGACTAAATCATCAATCTATCCGGGGGAAGGAAGTACATTCCTTCGTCCAATGCGCGGCTTCCACTCCAAGACTTTCCTCCCCCATCTGCTATTGGTGACTCGTCAGATGTGGCCGGTCCACTGCCACTTCAAGTTGCTAACTTTAAGAGCTATATCGATCACTTTTGCTCTCCATCGAATTCCTTTGTTTCGGATCTTATCCCTTAGAGAAATACCGAGTATATTATTTCCATCGCACGTTAATCGATTTTAAGTCGGTAGACCAGCCCAGCAGTTAAAGTCTAAGTTTCCGCTCCAGACATTGAGGTACTTGCGAGGCGAGGATGTGCCGGAGTTTTCCAAATCCAAAATCCTCAGTGTTTTAAAAAATTAAAGTCGATTAAACTATTAAAAATATTGTCTAAAACAATCGCCGAAAAATCGTTAGATCGTCAAAGATAAATATCATTATCAAGAAAACATAAATATCAACAAATGGCCATCGTATATAGAATTTACTACGGAGTATTTTCTAAAATCCATTACTAAAGAAAAAAATCTTTGGTCAGTAATACCCGACGAAAAACGAGGATATTATTAAAACAGAGGCTTTCAATCGATGCTAAAACATAAGACATCTTTAAAACTTTTTTAAAATCGTGACAATAAATCTTTAAATGTCTGCACTTATCTGGCAAAAAGAGGAAAAGCGATATAAAACAAGACACTGATGGTTAGTAAATCACTCACCAGTGACCTTACATACGAAATAACAAACATTAATATTAAACAATTCGTTAAAGAAAGGTAATTATCATTAATAGTTGATCTCAATGATGTTATCTATGAAATTTTTGGAAATGTTTTAATTTTTAGATTCTTAATATTCATCAATCCTTTCTACAGAGAATACATATCTAATTAGCTTTAAATCGTATTAATAAAAATTTGTTTTTTATAAGTTTTTTACGATAGCTAGCATTTGAAATAGATTTTATCTAATATTAAGTGATGAAATGAATGAGACCGTTGATGGTGAAGGGCGTTCGCACAGAATATTTCAGGCTCTCTCCTTTATGATTACCAAAACACAGTAATGCTGCCAGCGTGTTCGAAAAACCTTACCACCTTCCAAAATACACTACTCACGTAGCTCCGATATCGAATCCAGGACCTTCGTGTTACAAAGAAACGGTTAACCATTATGCTTCGGAGGCAGTCAAATTAATCATATTATAGATAATTATATTATGCATGAATGTATAAAACATGGCAAATATCCTAAAATGGCATCTTGAGCTATGAGCCAATTAATTAAATTAAATTACAGATGATCATTTATCGCATTCAATTTAGATAAGTAACCTTAAAAAAAGAAAAATGCAATATAACGTAACACCGACATATTTGTTGAACTAACGATAACTAGATTAAATTTGCAAATGTGCTATCAGTATCATATATTATAACAGTGAAAGTATTATAACTTCAATTATACTATATCGATGAAGTTTCGATTTTATATTTCTTTTTAATAATAACCCTAATCGAAAAATTTATTTTCTGTTACTGAATATCCAATCCATTATATAAATTTTATGTATTACCATTACTTCTGCAATCAATCATAACAATATATTTTTTTTATTTCAATCAATTTATACAACTTACATATAGTAAGCATAAATAAACAATTTAATAAACAATTTATGAGTTTTAAATAAAAATTTAAGTAATTTAACTAAGAAAATATAGCGAAAAAATATGTTTATTACGGCTTAGCATTATAAAACAAGTCTGTACTCTTTATGCTGGCTTTATACCTCTTGAATGCGATAGAAAATTATTATTAACTTAAAAACAAAATTATGTACACAAATGTACAACTGTTTGAACAGACTTGGAAATTAATATAATTGTAAATAATCATTGTTTATGAAATGACAATTTGTCGCACGGTTACTCATTTAATATCAACGTTCGTTAGCGGTAGATCAATTTTTATATATCTATAGTCACACAGATTCCCGACCGGAAGAATTTAGTTTTCTATAAGTTTACCGTGGTTAATCTACATTTAGTTTTATCGTAAGTACTAAGGTCAATAATTATTTTGCATAATATTTACAGACATTACATTTGAATGAGGTCACACTACGGGTATATATATACCAATGACACGTATCTTAAATATTGAGCACACGGTTCAATGTCTTGTTTTATTATAAAATCGCATTAACATTTTATTCAAATTTAATTGTTTTTTCTTTTCTCTATGGGGTTGTTTTAAATTTTTCATTTTACTGTTATTGATCATGTGCATTAATGCGGAATGGGCTGTAATGACAATTTATGCTAAAATGTTTATGAATGTTCAAAGAAACAATACTTACAACAAAAAATTAAAACATCCAAGCCAGGTCTCAGCCCTGCCGATGAAGAAGTTTTTAATTGAAAAATGAATGATCAGCGAGAAAATTATTACCAACTCGTTAAACTTTGCCAATTTAAAGACTATAAAAACAACCCGAGTTGTACTGCGAATGTAATAAGGGTATTAAACTATAGAAATGGGCATGACCCTCTTATTTACGATTGTAAGTCACGAAGTAGTAATAAAGGCTCGTTCAGACACGCACCGTACTGTAAGGGTATTTCGAATGTGTCCATCGATATTTTTATGACCAAGCTGTTTTAGTTTCAGTCACTTTTAGATTAATAATAATGATAATGATTAATAACTGAAATTCTATTTGAAATTTCGAAAAAACATATTGACATGTAAATAATAATAAAATCTTTATCGTTATCTACATAAGAAAGTAATGGATGTGTAATATCCATTACACTCACACTAGGCGAGCTTTCATGTTGTATGAGCTTTATTGTTGTAAAACGAAGATCCCGACTTCGATTCCCAGGCCACATGAGCAGTGCACTCCAGAAGGTGGTAAGGTTTTTCAAAATCCGCGTAGCTCTAGCTATCACCATCAATTTCAATCTCCCATCATATCAGCGTTATGTATACGAGAGAAAGAGAGAGAGTGAGATTCGTAATATTCCGTGCTAGCATACTTTGTCACCTACAGCCTTATTGTCACTTAATATCACGTGAAATTGATATCAAATATTATCCTATTACCAATAAAAAATATATCATGTTTAGTCCTATTACCTCGGTAAATATACTAGTTGCATCTTCCTTCGACGCTGAATAGACCTGTGTTTATACATTATATACTTGAAGGCCTTATTATAAGTTTTCAGAGGTAACCTAAACGTGAAAAAGGTCAGAGGTAAATTAAAACGGTACTGCCTAACAGTTACATGTTATGTACGATACACTTATACTATGGTAATTTCCACGAAATGCCACAAACAAAATTAATATTCACGAGTAGTTCTGAATAATTGATTCGATTTTTATAGATTGTTAAAAATTAATTCATCACCAAAAACTGGCTCATTCTTTTAATGCGATCTCGTCAGTGACAATATTTCCTAATTGACATAAATTTAATATTGGAACTGAAAAATAGTTGTTAACGATTATTAACCTTTTTGCTAACGACCGGATACATAAAAACTTTATAGTACAATAATTAAAACGAATGATGAGACGATGCGACAACCGCTACATCGATTTAAATCATGTTAAAGTTTCAGTGTGGAATCTTATAAATATCGAGGCAAAGTATATTTTCGTATTTTTATAATATGATAATTTATATTTTATATATAATGGGAACATAAGACCATGTATATGTTTTAAATCACCTGATTTAAATAATCCCCAAGCTAATAAAAGTAACAGACTATAGAAATAATATACTAATAATCGGAGAAAATTATAGAAAAATTTTAATAAAATATCTGTATATTCAATATTTTTTTGAAATTCGTTCTTAATTATTAGTCAATATAATTTATATAGAGACTGTCTATTTAAAATTTATATCTATTTGTCTGAACGACAAAATTCTTTCGGATATTTATGGAATTTGATACGTTATTATTAGCTAATCCATATTTATCATTCAAAACACTTTTTATTGTTTTAAAACAGTGTTAATTTTATTAACAACGTGAAGTTACTCACGGGATGCAGTTAATAAACAATAGACTAAGTGATACTGTATTTAAACTATTTGCTAGTCTTTCAAAAAAAAAATCAAGGTTGTTTTTCATTGTTGTTAAGAACAAACAATAATGTGCAAATATTTCAAATAAAACGTAAAATGTGCTACAGGTATTAAAGCAATTGTGACAATCGAACATTCTGTCTCTTATCTACAAGTGTTAACACGGATGTGGGCATGAAACATAAATAGTCACGGCTTGTTATAGTCATATCACTTACCAAATGATGACCCGCTCATCGTATGGTAAGTCATATGACCTGCTTAAAACAATGTGGGTAGTAGAAATATCATCACAAGGCTGTTGCCTCGTTTTGTACTCGAATCGTTTTTTTTTTTTCGGCAATGGGCTAACACTTGACTTTAATTATCACATGATAAGTGAGAATGACGCCGTAGATAGTTAAGAATGATCGTTAAAAACACTCTGGTCCCCACATATATGACTATGACTACCGGAACACAGAAATATTATTATGGTAATAATAGTATTTCTGTGCTCTTTGACATTATGGGTGGTAGCTACTCTGGTAGGTTTCAGAAAACCCTTCCACTATCCAAGCTCTACTACACATGTGGCTCGTTCTGATCCTATAACCCCGGCGTTACAATGCATGCATTAAACCTCTGCGCCACAAAGGCAGTCAATATTCGGTATCAGATTCTTTACCTCACTGATTCTACAATCAACGGTGACTTTCATAGCAAAACACAGAAACCTTCAAAAATTAGTGCTTGGAATGAGAAATAGATCATACTACACTAAGATTATAATAGTTCTTCTTTTGCAATTCGCATAACTGGTTTCCATGATCCATGATCACGGCTTTCGGGTACACTATTTTTCCAAAAATAAGTGTTACACTTAGAGTGTAAGGTTAACGTCTTCGTGGTCTCATAGATTGTTATTAAATATAAAATCTAAACTGTAGCTTGGAATAAATTTAAACATAATCTAAATTTTTTTAACAGTTTTGTTAACATACTTAATTTTGGTGACATCGCGATTAAGTTATCTTTGGATATAAATTAAGCACTTGTTTATGTTTTTTCAGAAATAAAAATAAAACAAACAAAAAAGTTAAAATTTACAATCAAATATACCAAAAGTTCGTATACATAAGACGTGATAAAAATGAAAAAATATGTCGTATCATTTATTCCCATTAAAATCTTCGCTTATAGCTCACAAAACAGCCATTACTGTAAATCTTAATGTATTGCAACTCTTGCATTAAACACTCATGCAACCGAATTGTTATTGTCTTAATTGGTTTCTTCTTCGAGTTTCGAAATTATAATACATATTCATGTTCTCTTCATTGTTGTGTTTTAAAAATATTAAGCCATTTGCGTGATGTTTCAGGTCATACACAAATTCATAAATCTAATTGTAATTGCATTGATACCAAAAATTATATAGAGGTGAATCGCCTTGCTTAACATCACATTTTTTTAATTTAAAAATAAATGATTATATAATTGATACCCTTACTAGGTTGATATTGAAAAATGCATTGTATATTGACAGGCATTTTATAGTGGGCGGTACGCTCAAGTCGCTCAAACTCACCGCTTATCGACTTTTATTGTCAAAGATGGGAATTAAGACACAGTAGCTCTAGGGAAGGACTAAAATAATTGTACTTCGTTCACTATCTCAATTTTTCTACTTTGTTAAAATTATTTTGCTTAATTCAATGAGAACAAATTTTAACGTCACGATTTAACAAAATAATGTACTTATAGAAAAAAGATAGCAACCATGTAAAAAATAATGTAAATGTAATACTAATATTCCTAGTATTATTAAAATTCTTTAATTTATTAAAATTTATAATTATTAGACCACTAAAACTTTAAATATTTATGGCCGTATAACGAAATATGTAATAAAGAAAAAATAATTGACAAATATTCACGATTCAAATAAGTTTATGGTGATCATAAACTACAACACACAGTAATAATCACATTTTGTAAATACCGCCTACTTTTCTTTTTTTTTCCACTTTGACCTTTACATGTTTAATTCAGATTAATTTTTTATGTACAAACATTTTATCATAATTTTTTACATCTGTACCTAAATTCCGGCGGAAATTCGAATAACTTTTTTAGTCGTGTTTCAGCTTAAAGTATTATCGGATTTTGGATGATGAAGCATTTTCCGATTTCGTCCGGCAACCTCAATATGGATCTGCAACCGCACTAGCATTTCTGTCTTCCGATATATACATGTGATCCGATACATGTGAGAGCCAGAATTCTGGATAAGTACGCTAGGCCATCTTCACGTCAGGTGCGACTAATATCAAGTGTTAGACTTTTGTCTATAACAAAAAAACTTACCAAAACTGAAGTTTCTGTTTCTTTGCAAGCATTATTGTAGTCCTGTTTAAAGAGCGCTGTAATTTAATGAAATTATGTGTGCAACGTAACTTATACTATAATATACTAATACCTTGCTGTTTTCTGAATATATATTCAATACAGTAATGTAGGAGCAAATAAAAACTATTTT
Source organism: Pharmacophagus antenor (assembly GCA_018245475.1). Lineage (NCBI taxonomy): Eukaryota > Metazoa > Arthropoda > Insecta > Lepidoptera > Papilionidae > Pharmacophagus > Pharmacophagus antenor. Next base: position 32,740 of record DWQX01000312.1, on the reverse strand, counting down.
TTTAATATGTCGTAATTAATAATATTTATTAATTACGACATATTGTATAAAATAATTAATAATAAAAATAAATAAGATGTCGTCTACATAACAGACGATATATGCGATTGATTAGTAATTAATAGCAAAAAGTGATTCTTTAAAATGCACAAGTTGAGATAGAAATATTATAAATAATATAAATTATAAGTAAATTAATAGATAATAAAAACTGCATCTAACGATGTAAGTGTATGTTGGAAAAGATCTTTATTTGAAGGGAGCGTGAATGCCTTCTAATAATCCTTAAGCCATGTATCCTTCAAAGCCCTATACTATTTTAAACAACTTCCTTACATTTGTAATAAAAATAACTGACAGATAAAATGTAGCCATTGTTCTTGTTATGAATAGTTTTTTGAACAATGGACTGCTATAAATATTATCCTATCATATTTATTTTCGTAAAAACAGATAAGCGCTAACAGAATTTACCACAACTGAAGTTAATAACCTTCAAGAAGAATAAAGTAATTGGAACGTATCGCTATAAATTTGGCATGAGTGTTCAGAGAACTCTTACTGTAATGTTGCTTAACAAAAATGGTGATACACACTTCTGGGAAGACAAGAAAGAATGTCTGATTCGTTAAAGACTTACAGTAATATAAAACAATTTAATACTTTAGCAGTGTAACATAAAAACGAGGTTACTCATCTTTACTGAAAATAACTTATAAAAGTAAAAGTTTAAGTCTACATCTACTTTTATAATTTAAAATCTTTATTCACTTGCTATCATCACATTTATGATCTCCTTTAAACCACTTCTATAATATCATCTCAATATCTGTGAAATAATTTAAGTAGCCCTTCCACTATTCCTCAATGAAGGTGAGAAGGGAGAATCAGATAAAAATGACATCGGATTTGTGATAAATTTTTTTCCTCCTTTCTTTCCTAACCTAAACAATTTTCCGCGCAGTCATTTTTATCTGTCTTCTCCTTTCTCCGCAGGACCGAGAGAGTTGGCGAGACAGAACCAAATCACGCAGCAAATCTTAGAGGCTTACATTCAGAAGAAATTGGGCTTAGCAAGAAATTCTAATCCATTAGTTCGACCGCCGTCAATTTTAGACATATTGCCGGCAAAAAAACAAAACGAAGAAAGACTAACTAGACAATTGACACATAAGAAAAAAGGAACAGAAATTCCACCGGAAGTTGAAGAAGAAGATACTCCGGAAGTAGAAGACGAGAGAGATACTGAACTGGCAGCAGTAGAATACGAAGGCTTACAAAGCGTAGAGAGTGAACAAATTGACTCTATTTATTCGGAAGGCACGTAAATTAAGAATATCTTTCTACACTATATATCTTCTTCTTCTTCCATCTTAGGTAAACTTTTAACAATTTTTTGATTATTAAAAAAAATCGATGAATTTAAATAGCATATAGTGTACTTTACTTACATTAATATTCCTTTTTAAATGTAAAAAACATGAACAAAATTTATAATCATATTTCATCCTTCAAGTCTTGATTCTTAAACAACCATAAAATATATCTATATGGTCACTAATGTTTGTATAAACAATATTAAAAACAAATATAACTTAACATTTGATCTATGTCGCAAAAATTAAAAAATTGAGTTGCACTTACTTGAGTTGAACTTGAGTTGTACTTAGTGAAAATCTTGAATTTATCATGGCGTAACAATTAAAACAATAATTTCACGGTGCAAGTAGTCATTGAACTTATACTTCTAGATGACAAAAGCGTCATCAGTAAATACTGACAGTAACAAAAGAATGCGATACTTTGCTATATATATATAATATAATTTTAAAACATAATAGTGAAGCAATATAATTTTGCATATACGTTACTCTTAAGTAAATTTTTTGTAGCAGACAAAATGTAGTTAGGGTTATAATATATTTAATTGGCAATATTTCTAATTTATACAAATTATTACGATTAAATTTAATTAGTAATCCGAATAAATATTCATTGGAATATTTTACGTAATGCGGTAGGAAACTAACATTGTTATTATAAATTTTGAAATCTATGAACAGACTAGTAGTTTTTGATGATATCAATAAACTAGAAAACTATGCAAACGAAAATTTATTGATTTTAATTTGCAAAAACACTCACGAATGCATTACAAAATTTTACAAAATTAAACGACAGAATGTCAAGAGCATTACACAATATTCATCAAATGTTGTTTACGCACATAATACTTTAAATTATTGGATATTAAACAGTGATAAAATAACTCTGAATACTCTATTATTTGCCACAAATATTTCAATTATAACAAAAAGGAATCAATATGTACTTTAAATGTTATTGCCATAACTATGATTTCTATGTCACACATGTTGAATAACTCTAATTAACATTTTGCGCAAACCAAACGACACAACAGTGCAAACATTTAACGTTGGTTCAAATATTTAATAGCAAATACCGCAGTGTGTATGGTCGCGCAAGAGCGTGTCCGAGGTCCGAAGCCATTACAAAAAATTACCTGACTATATTGCTTAATTAGAGAAAATCTTAAGCAAAATTTGATTTGTTAAGGTTTGTTAAGCTTTTACAATAATATATTCTTTCTCTATATCGAGATTTTATGTATCTGGGTTTCTGAATTAAAATTAAAGAAAGTTTATTATAACAAGCATTAAATGGAAAAGCATTTTTTCAAATAGTAAAACAATCAACTATCAATAGAAGAAACTTCATTTTTTGACAACATAACAATACTTAAAAGAAAAAATAATATGTAGGCAAATTTTTGACTTTTTTAGTCTCTCCAATATCTTGTTTTTTTTTTCTTTTTTAATTGATTTCTTTTGGGAATATGAATTATTGAAGTTCACATGTAGGTTAATTTCACGATTCAAACATGATTTAAAATAAAAAGAACTTAATTTTTTTTATATTAGATTTTGCGTTATTATTATCATGTAACTAGTTCTACAGCTAACCTTTACTTTTCTTAATAATATTTCGTGTTATTTTACGATACAGGTTAGAGCATTTATAAAAAAAGTAAATATCTTTTAAAATCACATATATTAACGTATTTAAAGCGTTTAGGTACAAACACTGGTGATTTTTAATTCTTGGTGACTTTTAAATCCGATAATAAATCGTGATAATTTTTTATTATTCATAGAAATGACTAGCTGGCACATGTCCCCCTTCTCTGGACGTGTTAATTCACAAATCCACCTCCAGTACGTGTATCAATTTTCTAATCCATCGACTCAGATATTAAAAAGTTTCATCGAGTTCCTGTGAATCTAATTAAAAAAAAAACCCTTTCTTAGTGTATACGAACATTACAAAGAATACATTAACACCTTCCTAATATTATGTCTTTAGGATCAACGGTTTAGGCAGTGCATTAATGTTTAGGTCAAGCAGTGAATCATTCAGGACTTTGAATTTTATATTAGATTACAGCACTTCAAATTGTCGTTATTCTGTTACTTAATGTAACGAAATATCTAATTTTTACATATAATATGAAAACCAGTCTAAAATATTTAAAGGACATGAAAATAAATGCTGCCTCAAACCTCTAGGTTCCATTATATCATTTCAAGACTTAAGAAAACTTAAAATAGGATTGTAAAATTTTCTTGAGTATAATATTCCTTAAAGTATAATAATCCCCTTTTCTAATATTTTGTATATGTTTAATATACTAATAAAAATGACTTCATGTTGACAAAGCTCCATTTCAGACTAGCCTTGATTTATAATTAGAAGTAATAAAAGACTATTTTGAAATAGATGGAAATGTCAGTCGCATTTTTATCTCTTTACTTTAAATTAAATATATGTAATAATTTTATTTAAGGTTTTTTGCCCTTCACTCGCTCTTTTAAGAATATATATTATCTAAAAATTCCTTTACAAATAAAATACTAATCTTGTTAATTAAATATTGAAAATGTTTTCCTAGCCGTCACTAAATAAAAACGCTAAATTTGTGTTTCTGTCTGGATGTTTACAGTATACCTGTAATATCTCATTACCAGTAATTACTACCTCCTGGTTCCTCCATTTTTACTCGATATTTTCATACCTCGAATATTTTGAAAATATAAAAAAATATATTTAAAGAACAATTAATAATATCTGCTGCCATCCAAATGTTCTAGAACTACTAAATCCGTAACGAACTGGAGGCGTAATGATATAAATATTTATAAGGTTTTTAAATATACAACATTGACATTTTGTCCAAAAGCGATAAAGAATCTATATAATGTAAAAAAATCCGTTCAATATGACTAATACAAATTTTAATTAAATTAGAAATTTTTTTTAGCTATTTTTGAAGCATGTTGTCAAAGTATATTACTAATACGATCCAACTAAGTTCTTAAGGCAAGGTTAAGGAGAAGGTTAAGAATTTTTAAACCATAGACAAAACAGTAATGCTGTAAGTTTAACCCGTGTCTATCTATGTACAGCGTCGTAGCTCCAAAGTTAAAAACATTGTCCTTTCTATTACCCTGTACACATTTACTATATTACTTCTTGTCCCTAATTTTTAAAATGTGACATGATCTCTCAATTTTTTATATAACTGCCTCCGGCAGAGTAGTCGTTTACCCGCTTGCCTTGAAGCGCAGAGAAGTCCTGGGGTCGATTCCCGGACCACATGAGTCATGGAGTCTGGATGATGGTAGGAATTCTCGAATACACCTGGCTAGTTACCACCCTCATTATCACCTCCATTTATATCTGCTGCCATAACAGCATTACTTTGATCCGGCATTCATGCTTGTGAAAGCGAGAAGTATTGTACTGGGTGAATATGCTTCACCATCAATCGCCTCATTTCATTTAACAGCAGGTGCAGTCGAGGTAGAGTGTTAGCCCATAACCGATAAAAAAATATAACAAAAAGATTGATTTAAACATCGAAGAAAAGTTTATTCTATTTGCATTCTTAATGTTTTAGAATGTTCGTATGCTCGACCTAACATAATTATAGTATGTTCGTACGTGCATATAGAGCATCATATAATGTCGTGCTACAAGTTTACGTTACACGGTAATATTCGTGTTGCGTTACAGTTCGCATACTTTACGCCATCTCCGTCAACTCATGCAAAACACATTCCGTCCCAGTTATGATATTAACAATAATATAACATAATTATCTACATTGCTCATATCTCCGCAGAGGATTTATAAATTAAATTTTGGGTATTTAAATATATAACCCTTTGCATTCGAGAGTATGTTTTCGCGCGAAAAAGTCATCGAATTCTGACATTTAATTCCGCTTTGACTGATATTCAACGTTTAAATTTTAATAATTATGTTCACAAGTTGTCGTATAAAATGTTTATATTTTAACACTGCACACGATAGGCGAGTCTTTTGTTGATTAATACCCAGAATTTGAATTGCGGGGTTAGATCACGTGGTGAGTGAAAATCACCTCTCGAGTGCAGTGTTAATACGTGAATGACACTTTATGGTCGTAGGTTTTTTCGTCCCTGCCTGGCTATTTACCACCCTCGATCTTAATCTGCTATAACAACAACTAAGAGCATTGCTATTTTCCAGCGGAAATGAATGTAAGAACTCGAAGTATTCTGGGCGAACACGCTTTATCATCTACGGCGTCATTGTCATTTAGCCATAACCGTTAAAAAAATTCTTTAAAGACACGGTATATGTATGAAATTTGTTGCGATCTGATAATGTCAAACACTGTTTATATATATATATATGAACCAGTACCTGTCCTCGATCCTGGTTGATGACAATAGAAGAACAAGCTTTCTGTAATAAAACGTCTAAAAAGATATATATTAATCCCTCTCCTTAAGATGTCAGCGTCAAATCTGCATAGACACTGATGCAGACAGACCATTCCAGTCCTTCCCTGTTCGCGTTATGAAAGAAGCAGCAAAACGCTTTGATCTTATCCACTGTTTTGAACGCTTTCTATTTCCTCGTTGTAAATAATTAAAATAAAACGTTCAAATTTGAGCAAAATTACGTTCGAATTTCAACTTAATAATCACCAGTATATATGAAATGACTTCCACGCTTGACAATAATAAAACCTACTATTTTATTATGGATTTTACTGCTATCATAATAGTATTAGTTAAAAATTAATTGTCGAGTTTTTAATGACTATAAACATTTGCAAATATCTGACCCTGTTAAAATTAAAACGAATTTTCATTATTAATTTTATATGAATATCTGTTAATTTTATTATACCTTAGGATTTATTGAAAGTAAAAATCAAAAACAATTAGGACATTTTATGTAACCATACAGGTTGATTTACCTAAGTACCTATTTCGAACTTCATGCAATAATTAGCGAATATCATCACCATGTTATTATTAAATCCCGCGTCAGGGTTAATGCAGATAATGTAAGATGTTATCTATGATTGTAAATTGCATTAGTCTTATAGAAATTAATAAGTTAATAAACTTATAAAACTAATAAAATAATAAACTATTCCTTTAAACTTACATTTAATGTCTAAATGGAAATTCTGTCGCCATCAGAGAATTCCAATAATATTTCTTTGTTTACATTATGTAAAATTAAACAAAACTTTTTGCCCTAAAGCGTAGATTGTCCACATAAAAATTCTTATACAAGTTATAATAATAGTTAAAAAGTTCGATGAACTATAACTCAATAATTATTCTTATGTACATTGAATTACATTTTAATAATTCACTACCGGACCAAAGTTTTCAAAATATACGTATGTGATCCGAACATTTATCCATTGTTAGCAAAACAAAATAACTTTTGGTATAGTTCCATTTATATTGATCTTTTTGGTTACTATCCAAAACCTCTACATTTAGACAATTTTGATTGTAATACAAATTATTTTGTGGTTATACACGTTCGTCTAAAACAACCATAATGAAACAACTCTTGACAATGTGAAAAAAAAAAATTGGTGTTTATCAGTAAATTTTCTCAGAAACTAGCAACATTATAGTATTTAATTGAAATTAAAAGGTGTAGATGAATATTTTTGTTACGAATGTCTGGTGAATGTCAAAGTGACAGATTGTTTAAAACTATTCTTGAACAAAATCCTAATTTAAGAGAATGGTATAAAACCTGCCAATAAAGTTAGGCTGTAGTCGCGAGCTGCAACACAGAGTCCCGGCTTTGTACCAATCTCAGCATTACCAGCGGGAGTGAGGAGGCGCGGGACACAAAGAGGTGCAAAAAGGAGCATCGTTAGAACACGCTGACCCACTTCCGCGGCAGTGCGCGTACAGCGCTCATCCAGGGTTACCTACATTGATATTTCGCTCACGAATTTATTTAATGTCCTGCCCAGAGAATAAAAATATAGACGAAACAAAATTCAAAATATACTTTATTTAAATAGGCCTTTACAGTGACTTTTAATTGGTCAAATCATTGTAACGCCGATACTAAAAATGAAATTGAAAAGATTCAGGCAAGAATCTCAGGAACATTCTTTTAATTATTATTTTAGATGTACACTGTTCCATGTGCGTATCTTGTTTACATCAATTTTTGTTATTAAAATAATCTTCAACTGTATAATATCATATTCAATTATTTCAATATTGTGCTAATGATATCCATCTGCACTTTTGGACACTTAAACGTATAATAAAATGATACCAGTCTTACACTGAGGTAATCGTTTGGAAGTCATACAAGAAATACGATGAAAATAATAATTCAAAAAGTTAATTATTCTAATTAATTATTAAAATTTAAAAAGTTTATAACTTAAATCAATTTAAAGGATTTGTGGGAAATTATCAATTAATATTTAATTTAATTACGATACATATTTTTCAAAAAAGAGGAATGTTTATACAGCACAAACACAGACAATTGTTCGTGTATGCGCTTAGTGAAGCGTTTATTTATAAAATTAATTTTAGATCGTTTGTTACAAATGAATAGTTTCAATTAACATATTGACATTTTCATCTAACATAGATTAAACCAATATTGGTAATGGTTGTTCTGTATAAAACCTAGTTTTCACAATTTTCCTTTGATATCGTAGACAGCCCTGTTCAAAGCCATAGTTTGCAGGCGTACAAGTCAATGCGGGCTTGCGGCAGTCGGCTGCCTGACGGCATAAAGCGTCATCATCATTAACAATATTTATCAAGGAAATTTTGCAGCTTTTCATTTATTTATTATTATCATATTTTTATGAATTATGTTGTTTTCTTAAAGCGAAATTTTTTTATGACTTTCCATTATTACTACATGTTATTTAGTTTATATTCTAATAACAATTAAGTTTGAAAAATGAAATGGATATCATGGTTCTCATTAAATTATCGAATTAATTTTATCTATGTTCACAAAATCTTTGATAATATCAAAGACGATTACCTATATGACCATTTTAAATAAAGATTCAAAACATTACGTAGTTGTAAACCTTATCGAAAATAGCCGTACATTTTCCAATACAATTTCTTAAAAGCGGGAAAAGATTAAATTGTTTCATAGACTCGGTCTCAATCAGAAGTCGACTCGTACTGTGGCGATAAAATCAAACCCCGTGGCGTGGAAGCTCTAGAAATACGGCGTTACTTCTTTGTGCCAACTAACGTCGAGTGCCGCAGCATGGCTTAGTCGCAGCTTTCAGTCAAGCTTTTCTTTAATCTACGTCGACTATATTGTTGTCTGAGGTTCCCTTGTGGATTTAAAAAAAAATCTATGGCATTAAAAGGTGAAAGCAGTATAGCGCAGTCGTTTACTTTGGGTCATAATTGAAAATGTTGTAAAATGATATTTTAAATACCAACAAGACGATGACAGGCGTATCCAAATTAATTTTTACGTCTTTTTAAAGTGTTTAAATTATTTTAACGACTAAAAGACTGAATACAAAAATACGTTAGCGAGTGTGAAACCTATCATTCCTTATGTTTACATTATTAGGGTTGAAATGAAAGCTATTTTTATAGGAGGAATTTCATTGCTGCCAATAGTTATAGGTGGTCACACATAATAAAATACCGTTATCTGCGTGACGCATTCATAACCTCCGTCATGTTGTCGGTTAACTAAAATTATTTTAAAATAGTATTATTATTATATATATCTTACATAACATACTTTGTGATTATTGTATTAATTATATATTTTAATACTCCACTATTATTTCCAATATAAGATCGGGGAGTCTTGGGAAATCATTTCAGAAATACTAAAGGAGGCAACATTGCTTTGGGATTTCGTTACACTTTTAATTGAAAATGTTTTATTACATAAGTATGTACTAGTTTGTAGATGTTTGATTCAACCTGTATATTGTACCAATGTTAATTTATCGTTTAAAAATATATTTAATTTTTTTAATGTTTTCAGGTAGGAGTAAAAAATACTCGAGCCCACCTTTCGAAGCTGATTTGGATACAAACGGTTATAGTAAGCAAATAACCTTGTCTTCTTCTTTTATCTTGGCCTAAATTCATCAACCTTCGAGCTTTTGATAGTTTTTTTTTTCTTATAATATTCTTGTTTTCGTCACTCCACTTTCATTTCATTTATATCTTATTTATATAAATTATGCAAGTCTGCTAAGATTTCCACTTTTGTTCGAGGGTGTTCTATTAAAAAAATATCGCTGGTTTTTCTTGGTACATTTCGCGCATTGTAAATTTAATTTAAATTTATGCTGTATTAGACTGGGATTTGGTATGGCTATAAAAAAATAATACAAATTTTTAAGCTCTGCCTAGTTTTATAGAACATATTTTTAATTTTATTACCATGCTGATTACTAAATAACTCATTATATAACATTTTCACACATATTTATTAATAATATTTACAATTACTTGTTTCTTATTATATTCAAAACCGAGATTTATGTTATTGGTCCTGTTGCCTTTTTTTGTTTATTTACATTATGTTTACGAAAATCTCCTTGCAATTTTATAAAAGATAGGTTATTGAAAGATCTCAATATACTTATCATAGAACATTATCTCTTTCAAGGAAATAAATTTTGTTTGCAATTCGTACAATATCGTCATATTGTCCCCCTTTGGCCAATAAACGTCTAAATTGATTTTCAATTAAGAAGGTTATATCTATTTTATTGCTTCACGAAAATCATGTATAATAGCAAGGATTCAAACAAACCACTACTCATACGGACCGGCAATCGAACCTAGAATCTCCTTTATACATCTACGGTTTACCTCAAAAATGCTACTCGGTAGCCTAATTTTAAAATTGAAAAAAAAAAATGAATCCAGGGGCTAACAACTGCGCCGCGAATGTTAAAATTTAGCAAAGGATAATAATATAATTTGTTTTTGTGTTAGCCATACTAGCATTGCTGTGTTTCGACAATCATAAATGTGAAAACCAGATGTATTCTGTGCGAACACGCTTCATTATCTACTGCGTCATTGTCACTTAACATCAGATGAAATCGTGGCCAAGTGTTTTCCTATAACCGAAAACAGTGTACATTGTTTATATTAATACTTAAAAAATTTCACAATATAACCTTGAGAATAGTGATGAACGAGAAAAATATACATTTAGATTAGTTTTAATTTACCCGATATACTTTCAACGTTCTAAAATCAGTTATTATAATCACCTCGACTTTTATTTGACCCAATAAAATTATACACAAAACGTCACATTTATTAAAACACCAGACATAAATTATGCACAAAAACTGTCAGAATTTAGATGCCAATAACTGTTATGATGTTCTAAAATATCATGTTATGAAAATATTATTATTACATATTAAAAATAATTAGTATTCATAATTTTATAGACACCGTCACGGATCTTGGATGTCGCGAACTGTTAAAATATATCGATTATAAGGTTGATCGTAAAATTAATTTACGACCTCCGATGAAACCAATAAATTTACTGTTTATTAATATAATTCATTTTCTTACTTGTAAAGATCATAGAATTCGTCATGCGATATTTATAATAAAAATTTCGGTTCCTGAACTCAAACGAACGTTAATTAATTAATATTAAAAGCCATTATTTTACTTTTATTATGACAGTTGCCACAAACAGAATAAACGAAGTTAAATTAACAGTAGACGCAATCTTTAATTTTATGAAAGGAATGTTCGCGTCAATCATTATTATCATTAATGAATAAAATGTGGCCAAAAAAAAGTCAAAAAAGTTTATTCTTTAGATAATACTACTATATGCTTTAAGAAGATACTATCTTATATTTTATTTAAGAATATTAATGAAAAATAAACTATAAAAACTTTAATACCTAATAGTATGTATACCAATACATACTGTCATGATAAACAAAACTATTATTTCATCTACAAATATATATTTTAACTATTGCTTAATCCTCAGACCGATGTAAATATGAACGCAGAGCCATGTTGGTACTAACGACATAAAATTTGGATGGTTCTTTGCATTCTAATAGGAAGTTTTTTGAAATTCCTCTCCCAATGAGGAAGTGAAGTACAGGTGGTGGTTTCAAATTTTAATTAAACTTTTTTTTGCTCTAAATAATTGACTCGAAAACTAATACACATGCTGGTGGGTAATAATCTTAATATTAAATAAATAAATCACCGCACCTAGAGATGCAGGTAAATGACGACTAAGTGTTAATACAATGTAGCTAAATTTTAGTACTCAATAACTGTAATATATTATATGTGTTTTACTAAAAATTTTCATAATTCTTCATAATGATTTAATTCCATTGCGAAATGTATGATCTACAAAAAAATCAAACGATAAGCGCAGATTAAACAGAGAATGTGGCCGGTGTAACTTGCCGTTATATAACTTCGTCTTGATCTATTTAATCATCGAACCGCTTCTACACTGCAGATTTCTTGCGACTTATAAGTCCTACACTATAGTCTGAATTATTTCGTTGCAGATCGAAGTTGCAAATTAATAATAAAATTTATATTACCGAATAAATATTTATATAAACGAAATAATATTTATAACAGAAATAAAAATCCGTGATGCAATAGTTTACCGTTTGCCTTGTATCAGTGTAGTCTAGATGGCGGTAGTGTTTTTCTACCACGCTCAATGTCAACCTACCGTCATAACTGCATTGCTGTATTCCAGCAGTCTTCCATGTGGGGGCCAGAGTATTCTAGACGAACATGCTGTATCATGTACGGCCTGATTGTTACATAACATCATATAAAATTAGTATAAAGACATAGAGGCCGTGTTAGACAACTATTGTTAAAAAAATCGATAATTGATATTATCGTAATGAATGACGCCGACAACTCCTTGACTTGATTTAAAAATAATTAAATCAAAATCAATTCTAGCTTTAGCATTTCCTTGAGGTAACATATCCGAATGACTGCCTTTGATAGAAACAAACGTCGTCCTTACCCCGTACACCTAATTAGTAAAAATTTACGTCCTTATCAAAAAATTTGTATATTTTATAATTATTTGTATATTATAAGTGTTACTGCTCGGATAGATTAAATTCCAGTTTTCGAATTTACTTAGGTCTTAAACAATTAAACTCGAACAACATCAAGATAGTTTTCAGCACAGCATCTATTTTAAAGCATCGTTGTATAATTAAAAAAAAACAATACTAAAAACAGATCGCGATGTTAGTCAATAGTAAACGAAAGGTAGATTCGAATTAGTGATATCACGTTCTCGAAACTCTGTAAACGGTTGCGCCAGTAGCTCGATTAACAAAATTAATACTATTTGCTCGAAACGAATGGTTAATTAATGGAAAAACCGCCATCGATCCTATTTCTCAAACAAAAACGATATTACACAAAATAAAATCATTCTGTATACGCTAAAAATTTTGAAATAAAAATTAAATATTGTTATCGTATAGAGATTTATCTATCACATTGCACATGGAGTGATTCATTTTTAACTAAAACAAATCGTTAACCTTTACGTGTTGCATAATTAATATTACAAATACAAATGTAACTAAGCCGAATTGATTATATTTAATGTCGGTTTAAGGTATGGTTTAATTACTTAAAATGGATTCATTGCAACCTATTTACGAAATAAAAGTTGCAATTGCCTTTTTTATGGCTTTTCACAAATTTTTATTCTATTTAATCCTTAACTTGTTACCTAGATACATATTAGTTATTAGAAAAATACTTAAATAGTTTTCAAAACTTAAGATTACGGGTTTATAAACATCATCGATGACATTCATTTTTTAATACGAGGAAATACTTTATAGCTGTGATGATTGAATTAGACGAATGAACTAGACGTTGCCACTTTTTTAGAAATAATGGGCTTAAATTAATTGCTATTATGGTGCAAAAAACTTGTTTTCAAAGTCCCGGATGCAATTTAATAGAAGGATAATTATCATGCTTAACTTATAGATATTAAAGTAGATTATTATACATCGATATTTATATTCAAATTAACATTGTAATGTGAAGAAATTGATCCTTATTTTAGAAAGTATATATAAGATAACATAACGTATTATGTACTTTATTAATATTACAATTTATAATCGATGTTCGTCCATTGAATATAAAATAAGAGACAATTGTTAATATGACGTCAAGTTAATGATAATTTGTGACGTCACACGTTGTTCGATTAGAAGTGCTTCATATATACGATATTATGTTACAGTTCTATTTCCAAATAGAATGAGGACGGTGGTGCTGACGTCAATAGCGTAATGCTTACACACCTGGATGACGTTTATCGGTTGCCTCATGAAATATCTAAAATGTGAAATATAAGTTTTATGAAGCAAAAAGTGATGGTTTATATTTCCATAAGAATTTCCAACAGGTTTTTGTTTTAATATTAATTCAAATGTATTGACATTTGAACATAATGCCTAGTATTTGAACAGAACTAGAATGTCTAGTTACTAATAATCTTAATTAATGTTTAATTGAATAACAAAAATTTAATTCTTACACTATAGCCTGCATATATTTCATTCCAATTTCGAAGAAAATTTTAGATACGAATTTGTTGTGCTATGTGTGTTGCGAATGACTCATTTTTTCGCTTGTTTTTTTTTTATTCCCACCTTAAAAGGTTTAGTATTGATGTACGCATGTATGAAAATATTGCCTTTGCACTATTAAAATGCTAGTGGCTCGTAAACACTACAATGTTTACTTTTACACTATTTGCGTGCTACAATTTCAATTGCGAATGGACAATATCCAATTCTAGAAATTATAAAACATTTTTTATGAATATATCAATTTATTTACTACATCTTTCTTCATAAAGTACTACGGTAAAAATTATATCAAATTAAAATATTTGTTTGCGATTGATAGTTAAAAAAAATTAAACCTGCGGTTATATTTCATGAGAGCATGGACATCGATTCAGACAAAATTAGATTTTTGTATAAAATCAAAACTTTGCTATTATCATTTGCCGTTAAACTACGTTCATTTATTTGCGTTTAATAATTAAACATTGCTATATATAGTACCGAAAGTTTGAGAACAAAAATTACTTAAAAAATATTTGTTTCAATTATACACTTAAACATTTAACACGGAAGCAACTTTATATCTTTCTCTTTCTCATAAAAAACTCACACATTAATAAGTACAATATTAACACTTAACAGTTTCCATTGGAAAGAACCTTATTTAAATACACACCTTATTAAAATTAATATGTAATGTTCCTTGATAATACTACATAAAACAAAATTTAAAAATCGAATCAACTTCCGACAAGAGGATTCAAGTTATACCCAATGGACACTTTTTGTCGCGCCCGAGTGTCCCATTGAGATGAAATTGGTTTGATTAACAAAGCGGTGGATAGCGAATAAAAAGCAATAAGTATACGATGCCTTGAACAAACCTTGGCCTTTTCAGTTCATTAACAGTGTTTCACAGGGCATTGCACCGCGAACTAACTACTTACTGCCATTTCATTTCTTTATTTAACAATGACACTCTATAATATGCCTAATTTGGTAACCGACATCAAAGGGGATGTTTTTAAATTGATGCATACTTTTTTTTCTATGTATAACCTCGCAAAATTTTTTACATAGTGGTATTTAGATTATTTTAGAATTTAAAAGAGAGTTATGTGTTAATTTAATTAATTGGAATTTACACATAAATATCACTCTATCTCAAAAAAAAAAGTTAATTGATTAATAATATTGATTTCGTTTATTGGGTTAACATATTTTTAATCTAGTTATTATTATTATATCAATATTGAATTATTGAATTCTAAAACGTCAAAAAATCTCTAACTATTGCAAGAGTTTTAGTTTATCATTAAGAAACAGTATGCCATGTTTCCAAAATTCAATTCGATTTGAATGGGTGTATAAATAACAAATTATTAGAAAATGGTTACTTTGGTCTCACTATATCATAAGTGAATCGGTAGAAGTTTTTTTTTTATAGGAAGAGTAGGCAAACGTGCGAGCGGTTCACCTGATTGAAATTGATCACCGTCGCCCCCAAACAGCCGCATCACTTTGGGAGCAGGCTTTTTTCTTGAAGGGACCCTAAATCGTACCGAATATAATATGATAGAATTGCTGATCATTATTAAGAAAACACCTTAAAATGCTCTGAAAAATTGCTTAGTTATTAAATGAAGTTAGTATAATAAACTTAAGAAGCAAAAACTTTAACTTCACTCCATTATAGGATGAGTGTGAATCTTGAATAATATAGCAAGCCCTCAAAACAAGTTTGCCTCATCAGAACTATTACAGCGTAATTGGGTATTGCATATTTATAAAGAGTTTACATATTCATCGTTTGGAACTTGGTTTTAAATTAAAAGGAAACCCTCAGTGTTTCCAGTTTCAGTACTCAATTCTGGTGCATAATTCTTTAACTCGCCAAAGGTTTAATCCGTCCCTTAAACATAAATGCCATTTATAAAAAATAGCCCTTAAGTGGTATATAAAAACAGTAAAATATTCATTAAATAATCTTAATAATACAACCTACCATTCTTGAATTTTTAGTATGTAGATGTTGGTGTGAATCAAATGTAAAACCCGAATGTAAAATTTATTACGTCAGGGAAAATACTCCCGGATATTCGATTAATAATCCGTTTAACCTGACTGCGATGCGGAGTCGCTGTCAAAGTTGTAAGAATCTTCGGTTTTATCTTTCTTTGTTTAATATAATACACATTTTTATTCACTTCTGTTTCACTTTAATCGTAATACATATCCCAATTTCAAAACAAGTAATATATGATTCCATGAACCTTTAAACATGATTACATATGCATATTTTTAACATCTGTGAGATACAATAACTTATAGTCTATTATGAAAAACGTGAAAAATATAAAAAAACATTTTTCGTGCAGCTACCGGTAGTTCGCACATAGTTGTCGCTATTTTAAGAACCTTGCAAAGGTCAATTCAAATTAGAACCTATATGAGAGAGCAGCACTTGCGCCATCTTCGGTCGTCATGAACACGCTTGACCGCAAGAATGTGGCTTTCAATTCGAAGGTTACATAAAAGCTTTGCTTATTTTATCACTAGCGTGCCTTAGTAGAACCGCCACATTCGAAGCGAACGCGCGCCTTAAGTTGCGCCCGCGCGTTGTAACATTTATTTTTTAGTGCTCGCGATCTATCAGCCAGTGACTAATGAGGTTACCTTAACGTGGTAGAACCTTTTTCGTTTTTTACATCTCTCTTTATATACATTTTTTTTATTATTTTTTATATTTAATCTGTAACAATTATAATTTGAATTGTTCGTATTTTAATCCGTCGTTAATTATAAGTCTATATCTTTCGTGACCTTGACATTAAAGTGACAGGAACTGAACGTTCCAATATCTCGTGATGTCATGATATCTTCGATCTCGTTACTTTTTGATACACATTTATAGTCTTCATTGTTAACTTTAATCTGTTTTTTTTAAGAAAAAATATTTCATTATTATGAATTTCTTTAACTTTTCATTGAAAAGTATTCATTATCACATAAAAATAATAATAACCCTTCAAATATATTTTTTGTGTAATATTATTGGCGGACACACCACATATCTAATACATCTAAGTTCTGGGATAGCATTTTTCTTTTAATTAGTGTTGCTACAACATATTTCTAATCATCTATTTATAACCTTATCAGATATGTAAGAAAATTATTATGTAATGATTAGTTCAATTAATTTTTGGCGTATTTTAATATAATAAAATTACAACTTTTTATTGACACAGGCCACATATAACCTACATATTTTGAAAACTTTCGTTTACATTTATCTATCTTTAACGTAACTTTAAATGTACTTGTACATCTTAATAACAATTAAAGTAAATCAATTCAAGACTTCGTAAATAAATATTTTTCAACTATCCATTCAGTTTGTATGGTATGCTACTCAATTTAATAATATAAAATATCTCTCATAGATACACGGATGATATTAATACGGTTTGCAATTAAAATACCAAGGCAGTAAACATTATACTAACTGTCTTTAATAAATTACTTCAAAAAAATTTTCAATTGCATGAGAGTTCATGTTTTTTTTTCTAAGTATAATATTTGCACCGTATATTATGAAAAGATACAGATTCAGGTTATTACATAGACCTCTTGTTGTATTCCCTTATAGTGTTAATTTCTTTTGTTTATTTCTATTTTTATCTGATTGGGACAGTTACACATTTTCCACAATAAATTCTTGTATTTTTCACATTAAAAAAAATGTTTTTCGAATTAGCAAAAATTTTGGTGTAGTCTATTTAATTATAAAATCATAATTTGTCAGTTAAATAGTTAGTGAACAAGACAAATTATTTTTATCTTATCAACATTGATTGATTAGAAGGTAGTGCCGATTTCTTGTAATATTAAAATTATATAACGCACTCGCCGTGCGTGCGTTTCTAAACACCTCCGAGCGCATGGGAAGTGACAATTTCCTTTGAAATAAAACCGGTTGACTAACTAGTGTTGCGCTCTATCAATTTTGATGTCTTCCGAGTAGTTTAGTGTGATATTAGATTATATTTTAACAACTGACGTGGTGTATTTAAACTTTATGTTTTGCGTAATTATTTTATTTATTAAACGTTTTTAGCAAACCATAGAGGAAAAATAGCGGCACCTAATGTCTTAGGACATTTTCTGCCAGCCAAACTATTTCGTTTCGGAAAATTATTTATCAAGTTAGTAAAATCGATTTTATTGCCGGCATCTTCAGTTATCGATTTATGCCCTTAACATAGTTACAGAGTCGTCTGGCAGAATGTTGCCAATGATTGCGTAAAATATTGATATTTGATAGGCGGTTGGCGTGGCAAGTCTAGCGTTCCGAGGCCCGTGTTGCACCGATCATGTCTAGACTGCGCAGAAAATATAATAGATATATTAATAGCCTGCGGGAAATTCGCAAAAACGAAATTCCAGTCTTGTTTTAATTAAATACGTATTAAATTTTTTATTTTTTAATTTTTACTTTAAATTATTTTCAATGTTTCAATCATTAATGATACTTTAACTTTGCAAATTGATAGCGAAACACGAGATATATTTACCATTTTCTATAGCAGTTAAATACACAACATGACTATGTAAGACTCGACTAGAGCCGACTAGACTAGACTTGGATTAGACTTTATGGTGACAGGTATTTATTTTAATTCATCACGTAATTATTTTATTCACATTTGAGAAACATACATAAATTGTAACTACCTTAAACTATAGCTCACGACATATTAATAGCTGTCCTTAACTTTTAATGACTACAACGTGGGCGGAATGAAAACTATCACATGCTATTTTAGTCCTTATGGAATTTACAGACACTTTTATAACAATGATTTATAAAATAAAAATCAAAATTAGAAAATTTTATACATTTTTGTCATTTATTGTAAAGAATATCATAATTTATTTATAAATACTTCGTAATATAACACAACATTATTAATTGGTGTTCGATTCATTAATTTATATGTTCGATTGAACTAAATTTATATTCGATCGTTATATGTATTACCATTTAAACCGGTCACTGTGTGGATTTTCGAACGTGTTACAGGAATTCCGCATTTCACAAAACTGTCGTAAGCTGTTCCGTAGGAATCAGGGTCCTTCGAAACGGAAGGTTCGTGTAAGGGTATATCGTAGAGGACAAAGCGTGAAACTTAACATCTCTTTCTTTCATAGTAGTAATATCTGAATGCAAGAATATCTTCGTCAGCAAACCTTTCGATTTTTGCCATAATCATTGTTTTTTTTTTCATTAAAATCATACATTCAAGAGAATTGAAGCATCAATCGTAACTTTTCTGCGCTTCCTGTTTTACTTTTAACATTTTACAAATAAATAACTTTGACATTTTTAATAAGATCCATCTGGTAGTGAATGAATTTATATTACAAATATAATAGTCAATCTATAAATGTTTAAATCAACAGTAGAGAAAAATTTATTATAATTTTTTATACCCATTTTAAATTATAACACTGAAATTTATTTTCCGAACGGATTAATTATAAGCAACCAGATATTGTCTGTACTTTCGTCGCCTAACAATCTGATAAGGTCTCAGTATTCTGATAGTACATTATTATCAATTTATTATGAAAGTGGCATCGAGATATTCAGCCTTCTATTACAATATTTATTACAAAAAATACTAAATGTTTATAATTATTTGGTAAATCTTCCATCTGTAAATGTATTTTTATAATCGAGTTTTATTTTTAACACACGGGCAATAATATTTTATATTGGTTTTAAATTCAGACACTAGTAATAGTTCGTACAAGACTAAAATGGAAAAAAAAATATATATTAATTTAAAAATAAAATTCTCAGAGGTACATTGATTAAAAAAAAATTGCATCGAGACTAATATTCCCGCAAGGTATACTGTTTCAAGATACCCATATTTTAGAGATATATGACATGAATACTAATAAAAATTTATTTAAGTATCTGGTGCAAGGTTGCATTAAATTTTTTTAATGAATTTCAGGAAATGTAACGAAAAAACAAATTTAATTAAAAGTGACATTTAGATATAAACTTTTATAAATTTTAATGATAAAAATTAGTTTCACCGATTTAACTGATATCAATTTCGTTTCAGTGATGAAATTTGTTACGCAAGACTTACATTTAATTTATTTCCAATGTGTGATTAATTGTCACTTAAAAAAGATATTTAATTAAAGGTACATTTAATATCATTAATTATAACAGCAACATTTGATTTAAAAAATCTTATATGATCCAAATCTGATATTAGTATTCTATCGAATTTTTACTTGACCTACTTGACAGACTTCAAAGTATTATATGAAAGGTATCATTTGTACGATTTTAACATGAGAGACTTAATTCAACAAAAAATATAGTTTCATTTAAACACAATTATATCATGGATTTATTTTAAGGTGTCTATATTATGCTACGCTACCGTATTAGGTGAAAGTAACGGATTTTTTTCCTTAAAGACAAAAAAAATCTCTCATATATGACTAATCATCTGACAGCGAATTTATCGTGTTACCGCAAAGTAAATTCTCTTACTCAACAAAACAATACGAGATGGGAAACGTAAGTGACTACTGTGCGGTTGTGTAATGCATTCTTTAAAAAAATTGAGTAACTGAGTACACGATGAACAAAATAAATAAATGTAAGACGTTAGCTCTCTAATGAATAAAATACTGATTTGTACACTGTAACTTAACAACTAACCTTAACTTTGTCTTCATTTTCCGCTACCACCCAAAGGTTGGCTGGAAGAAATCACTTAAAGTCCTTCTTTGTACAATTTTATTTCATAGACTAATCATGTACTTGTTTTTTATGTAAAATAAAGTATTAATTCATTAATTTGTTCAACTAATAATTTATCTATTATATAACATAATTTAATTAAAATTTAAATTTATAATGCACAGAAAAATGAGCATACGAAATGAAGGTCTCATCGCTCAAAGCGATCTATTCCAGACAACTTTAGTAATACATTATTGGCAATAAAAATTACTGAAATGTGAAAAACACACACTAATAACACCCTACACACCTACTAGTTAAGTTCAAATGTTTTATATAAGACAAACCTCATATAAGTTATTAACAAAGTAACACAATTAAAAGAATAGGCACGATATTATATTTCATAATATTTATAGATAAAGCATTGACTTAGATGTCAAGTGTTATGAAATGAATAATAGTGAAGACTGATTTTCTTTTAAATTAATTCTATATTTAACCCGTAAATAATCTGACATATGAAAATTAATAAAAGTAAAAAAAGGAAGTAAATAAAATTCATATTTGGTAATTTGTTAAATAAAATTGGTAATCTTTAAGCAGAGTGATTTATCATCAACTTATCATCGATAATTTTTTTTCTAGTCCGTAATAAAGCTAACCTCATTAGTTAAACTGAACTGACAGATTGTAATTCAAATAAAAAGGTTACATTGCAACCAAAAGGCCATTTCGGGTCTGTATAAACTATTATTAAAGTGTAATAAACCCAAATAAAAATGTACAAACGACTTTGCGTGCTCCTAATTATGATGAGCTGGATAGCAGACACGAAGACAGTGAATTTCCCGACATCGTTGAACACCATTGGGAAATCAGGTAACTGGTATGAGCAATTTGAGGTCATGGTGTTGATAGAAGCGTTGCGGTGACAAATATGCTAACAAAACGCCTACTTACTCCGCTTTCCACATCCTCAACGCAATGTTAGCACGGCGCAGTGGTCTACCGTTTGTTTTGTAATACGGAGTAATGCAGTCTCATTGGTAGTAGGGTTTCCGAACCCGCCTAACTATCCTTCAATGTTAATCTGTCACCATAACAACATTGCTATGTTCCAACAGTCACAATTGTGGGATCTAGAATTTTCTGGACTAACACGCTACACCATTTACGAACTTATTATCAGATAATTTATACAAAAGTCATGACAAGTATTAAGTCATTGCTGATAAAAAATAAACATGTATCCACGTTCGTGTTCCAACATTTTTTGATTTAATCCAACACTTATTTGAGATTATAATTTATTAATAACTTAGGATTTGATTTACTATACCTTTTAAACGACGTCAGCAATACTAGTACTCCATAAATTTATTACAAGAAAAGTAATATTAAAATGCTATGAATTCTAATAAATAAGAGATTACCCTTTACACGTGTAAGGGTGAATATACGGCTCAACACAAAGGCAAATATTTACTCTGTTCGGTGTTTGTAACACCGGTTCGATTCCGGATATAAGCCGAAATTATAACATTCATTTCTCTTATATAGCGCCACGATCTTGTGATATTAGCAAACGATGTTTGTTCATAACATTATTAGAAAAATATAGGATCAATTATGGCCTTACATTTCTTTTTACAAACAGGCGTAATTTAATATTAGATACCAACCATATTTCTTTGTTAAGAAAATAAAAAGTCATAAATCATAGAAATTTGTGTAGTATACGACTGACGTAACTTACTTTTATAGACTAATAAAATATAAGCAAACTCCGTTGTCTATTGTAAATAACAAAATGAGGTATAGTCTCACAGAGATACTTAGAGCAAATCAGCTATTTTAGAGTTAAGCCAGCTTATATTTCGATAATGATGCAAGATTAACGAATCGTGAAATATTACCTTGAGGATCTTGACCTGATCCTTGCATTCAATTTGACGTATGATTCATGCACTGCGTACGTATGACATTCGAATGCCGTGAACACTACTAGCGTGTCAATTGACTCATGTTTTACATGTCAAAATATCGAACAAAGCGATTTAAAAAAAAATAAAGATTGCTTACAATATTTCCCTGCCACATATTACACATTAATTATATAGTGTTAACACATTAAAAATAATTAAAAAACAGAATACAACCTGTTGATAAACTTGCTTAAGTTTTTAAAATAAATTCTTTTAAAAAAAACATTTTTACAATCATGTTCAAGGAAATGGTAGACAAGGCTTGCATAAGACTGCATCGGATTTAAACAATTCCGCTCAATAAAAATTGCATGAAATTTAGAAGTCGTGCGATAAGTTATTATTTATGATCTGTCAAGACACGCGTTATTTAATTAAAAATTTTTGCGAAACGCGTGTATCGATGTCCGTAGAAGATTAACAATGCAACTTTATTTTTGGTGTCAAATGTGTTTTATTAAAAAAAGAGCAAAATTGAAAAATAGCTCATTTTAAAAAGATTATAATCTTCAGTAATTATAATCAATAATAAAGACGTCGAACAATGTGATAAAGTAAATAATATCCAAAGATGTAATCAACACAATCCATTTCTTCCTCATTTTGCCGTTCATTTCGTTGGCACGTTGTTGTCCGGTGACATATAATCCATTATAAAGCTTACCTTATAACCGATTATAAGTCACCGAAAGCATGTTTCAACATTGATCAATATCAACATTGTAAAACGCGATGGCATATTATAACTCGGATCTTGTATCACATCACATTCCTTCGCATATCATCGGCCAATATTAAAATCGATTCGACGATCAAATAAGCTGTGAGTAATTCCGAATAACGGTAATGTTTGGAAACAACACCTATGAATGTTATGGTTGCCCTTTAAGATGCCTGTCTCAATGTTAGCCAATTATGATTGATTGAGTAAACCCTGGTGAAATTTAAACACCGCACGGGGAAATTTCAGTTCATTCTCGTATCTATGGTCTTCGAAGTCCTTTGCACAACAGATGAGGTTACGCCCGTGACTTTCGTAATTATGCGTATGTGAATTTGGTCTCCATATATTTGCCGTAGTAACTATTATGATATAATTATACGTTTGTTAATGGATGAGGGTTACATGCAAGCAACCACAAACATTTTGCGCCCAAATTATATGATTTAGATTAGCTGATTTCCACACTCATATCTAGGATTAAAATAATGAGTTTTCTTAACAGTTTAATTACAATAACACTAACTTGTAAAAGATTAATTTATTTTTAAACAAAGGTTTACCTGTCTATTTTTTAAATGTTTCAGTGTTTCTTTGATATATGTGTGTTTAAAATGTAATGTATGAGTAATAAAGTTATAACGTATCTATCAATTAGAAGTTCGAATTTTTTCGCAAATATTAACAAATTTTCTTTAAAAAAATATTAGCATTGATATAACATTGCAATTAAATAAAACACGTAAATCGTTGAATATTACATTTAAATCAGAGATTCTTACTCGATCCATCGATTACAACATTCCGATATGTGCCAGTTATTTAGATAACTTGTACTACTTTCTTCGAGATATATTACAATTATTTTTGTAATAAGTGCATATTATTGTGCTATTATCCTAAATTCATGGTTTTTCCGTTAATTAAATGCCTCAAAAACGGCTGCGGAATTATATAAATCGTCTAGGATGATAATTAACTCAGGCTCTGACTCGAAATTTTCTTATCAAACTGGATTTGTACAATAACTTTAATCTTCAAAGATTTATTATTAATGTCAGCAAAGTGCCTCTGAGTAGAATTAACTAAAAACTGACAGAGTTCTTTTTATTTCATTACAAGGTTCACGATTTAATGAGTAATTGGTTTGCAATATCAGAAAATTTAATTAATCTTTTCTCCATTTTTTTTATTCAACGTTAGGCGACAAAATAAGGCTTGATGTTCTTCTGGTCGCAAGTGTTATTACTCATAACAATAATACTATTATTCTTAATATTCTGGTCGCAAGTGTTATTACTCATAATAATAATACTAGTTGAGACGTTTATTTACAATTACAATCCGCTAAAAGAGTTTTAACCTAATATGTGAACACACATTAGTCTAAAAATGAAGGAACAGCAATGTTTGCACACACACTCATTGCTTGCTCGCTATGGCACATAAATAATCTTAGTCGAGAAGGATGCACTATCAGTATGGGTTCACTGTTTCCCTAGTTGACACTGAAACTAGTTTGCAGAGACCTTGTCACTAGTAACCCAGTAACTGCGTTCAACAAACTTAAGCAATAATATCATAAATCTTTGTAATGTGTAACAAACCAGTTATATACGTAGTTTAATAATGTTATTACCCAAGATTTATGTCTTCAGGAAATATATCTAATAAAACATTTGAATGTCAATGTTAAAGATTTTAAAATTAATGAGTTTTTATCAGAAATAATATTTTCATTAACAATAGTTCTCGATAAAGTTTTAATTTTTATTATTAATTTTATCCGTATAATAATTTCTACTTTATTTTTTTTAATATAGGCCGATAGATATAGAAGAGAAAAATATCGTGGCAGTAACATTTAAAAAAAACCAATGACCTTGTTTGTCACTTCCACTGTAAAAAATTTGATTTAAAAGTTACTCTAAACAGATTGTCGTAACTTTTTATTTTGAAATATTTATTGTGGCAATTATTCAGGGACATGCATAGAGAATATTCAACTTAATTAATCTGTGCTGAACACACGCAGAAATTTTTTAATGTCACCATAAAAAAAATCTAAATTTTTGTTTATAAAGGTTTCATTTTTGTAAAGTTTAATAAAAAATGTTACCTAACAAAATTTGAGAATCAAACGTATTCACTTCTATTTTCTAGAATGTTCCAGTTGCAACGAAGACGAGCTTGGAGTGACTAGATGGACGATGCCTTTGTTAAAAAGTGGTGAAAAGCGGTACTACCTCGGAATTTTCTTCAAGGTATTATTTTTATATTATACAATGTATAGATTAATAAATAAATACTATTTTTTTTAAATATAATTATGTATGTGGTAGTAAAAATAATATATTTTATCCTAAAAAATATGTAACAACGGAAAGATTTTAAAACTGTATAGGAGATCGGAAAGGTAATGTTGCAGGCTTTGGAAAACAACCATGATTTTCATTGAGACTAAAAAATGGTAATGCGGCATATAACTTAACTGTTCAGATTTGTTTTCACACATAAATATAAAAGATGGCACTTCACTTGTATTATGAAATACAAAAAAAAAACGTAAGAGTAATTAACGTAATCACGTAAGAATCGCGGCTTATTACGTGGGCGGCTGATTTTAATTTCCTTGAGATTATTAACACACTCAAATCTTAACTTACGAACACTGCAAGGAGACGTTCCCACCTCGCCGTTCATTACATCCTATTTTAAACGATGATTGTGTTATAACGCAATCTGCACCGTAAAAGGTCATATCCAATTGCGTTATAATTTCATTGTGATGAAACTGTTATAAAATAACCCCACGCACACTACCAAAATTTTGTGAGTACTAAGAACTATTCCAACTAGAATTTAAAAAAAAACGCGTATAAATAAATAAAAAAATAACAACTTCAAAAGATCGGTAACAGCTGCTGCTGGGTTCGAAGAAGTTTGTGTTGTAAGTCTTTTTGATGACTATTACAAATTCATCTGAACTGGCTCAGAAATCCGGCAATCCGTTGAGCTCTAAAATCTTATCTGACATTCTTATCAGTTACCATAAGAATGTCAGAAAAGAGACAAAATTATAATATTGCTATAACTTTTGACATATTAATTTACGTTGTCATAATAATGTATTAAAGTTTTTGAATCAATAAAAGATTAATTTATTAATTAATAAATTAATTAACAAACTGTAATTCAAATATCGTTAAAAGTTATACATGCTATGTTAAACTATGGGTATTGTGACAAGTTGATTATTTTTAATTAATTTTTTCTTTACTTGATAAATCGTGCAAGCGACAGTGAACATTCATTAGGGACTACTCGAAATCAAAGTCGTTTCGAATAACAAGCAAATCATTTGTACTAAAAATTAAAAATTAAATTGTTAACATTTATATCGCAAATGTTTATATTATATATTTTATAGAACAAATTTAATTCATCCCAATATATTACATAATTTTAAAGATTTCTCTCAACCGAACCGCAAAATGTTATGACTATTGTGATTGATCGTTAAATTTAACGCTTACGGTTTTTACCATTTTCCTCATAATGAAAAATGAATTGACACACAAAAACACTAATATCGAGCCACCCGTTCGTAACAATTGTGGTCATCCACAGAAAAGTGTTAAAACGTCATCGATTACATCACTACACCTGAACGTATGCCGCACTAGCTATGCGCGTCGTTATAGTATTAACACTGCTATAAATAGCTTTATCGTTATAACGTTACGTATTTATATTAAAAAAAATATTTTGCGCTTTAAACTGAACCATTTTAACATAACTTTTTCAATTCTAAATACGAAAGTAAGAAATAAGTAATAATAAAATAATATTTATAAAAAATATACCTAATAAAAAAATTTAACACAAAGTTACATCAGAAAATAACAAACAAAACAGGCGCAAAAACTATCCGTCGGGTATTCCTACCGTAAGGTTAAAATTTATTATTAAAGAACTTTTACGTATACCTTTGCTAAAAAATAGAATCATCAAACTGGAACTAATTTATAAAAGGTTATGTCATATCTGTGGTCACAGATAAAACAGTAACAAAATTAATTTACAGTTTATGTTGGAAAACACAATGGTATCAGTTAATAATAATAAGCGAACAAATACATTATAATAATTAATTCTGCCTCGTAATATTACAGTAATCTAATACATTTTTTTTCTATAATACTAAATGCGGGCGATTTTATAATTAAACCTCTATTCATCACTAGTATTTTGGCAGTAACCGCGTCGCGGCGTGTTTGATTGATTGTGAGAACTTTCTCTTTCTTCTCAAGTGTTTACTACGCCTTGATATGTGTGTCTGTGGATTACATCACATGATAAACGTTTCTAATAAGATATTTTTATATGCTATTATTTTTAGAAGCATATTTAAAATCATGTGTTTTGCAAACATATTTATTATGAACACATACTACAATTGTTATAAAAAAAATTAAGTTTTTTGTACTATTATGTAAATAACATTTGAAATAGTACACAATCCACACGTGATAATAAAATCAAATAAAACTGACTTCTTTAATCTTTAAAAAAAAACTTGTTTCATACGTCTTGATCACATTATCAATCAATCAGTCAGCCAAGGTGGTATCATGTAATTTACAAAAATCGCGACCGAATCGAATGCCGCCAAGTAAAAAATGAAGTTCGAAGAAATTTAAACTGGCAAGCTGATAGATTCAAGTTTTTTCTTCTTCTTTTTTTTATATACAATTCTTGGAAGTTATTATAAGTCCAAAATGCACCGTCAGCGTACATTTCCTTTGCAATTTTAACGAAATTGATTAAAGGCAAACGGATTTCGCACCACATTTTTTATTTTCTACAGTGCGGACGTAAACTTACTTCCGATTCCTAAACACGAACTCTTTTGATATCAAAGCAATCCAACAATGAATGATGAGTCAAAGTGAATTCATAACAAGTACTTTCAAAAGTTGAAACGACGAAAATTTTATTATAACAAATTGTACCGTTTCTCAATTTCATTTATATCGCGATCATTACTATCAAATATTTATGGCATGTTCATTTAACTATAATTGCAAACAAAAATAGTTTATTTAAAGATAAAATCTTTAACCATGGTTTTCCCACTTATAATAATAAATTTTTATCACAAAATTTTTACTGAATTTTTCTGAACAGAATGTAACACATTTCGATATAACAGTTTTGCATTTTCTTTTTAATTACTGTACAGGAGTCGAAAGTTTATACTATTATAGAATATTACTTTCATTACCTGTTAACGGTAACGTAAAACATAGTATAATATCTTACAAAGAGAATCCACAGATTTTTTATTACAAAATCTTATTTATACGTGACTTACAATTTCAAAATTGGATTAACTTATCCGACACAAACTAGTTCGCCTATTTGTTTCACAAAGTTTGATTTATTCAAATCCACTGTCTTGTTTTAATGCGGTCTGCCGTTATGACATTGTTGCGGGCGTGTTTATGACCAATGACTATATCATTCCGGTGATAGGCAACCTTTAAAATTTAATATGATATTATGCATTGTGATGAAATAAGCAGATGGAACACCGACTCCATTCCCATTTCAAATTAGGCTTCCTCCGTGAAGCAGCGGTTATCGCTTGCTTTATAATGCGGAGCTTATTGTCACTTAACATCAAGTAAAATCAAGTTCGAGTGTAAGCTCATAACCGATGAAAAAATTATATTGTTCAATGTTTATGACGAAAATCCCTTATCAGTACTTTAGATAAAATTATAAATGTAAAGATTTCTGTCTCCAAAGCTCAAAAGTATAATAATATAATCAAGAGCATTCGTGACCTGATCTTTAATGATACGTTACGTCTCTATCTAGAATTTATTTACGCTACATAATATCTTTTTCCAAAGTGTGTAATCTCTGGCCGAAGTTAAATTTCACTTTAATTTCTTACCTTATGAAAAAAATATACATTTTATATTTTGTAATCATAAATAATCAGGTATTAGAAAAACATCTTAATCAATGAAATATAAAAAATAAATAAGTGATAATTTATGGTTAAAAAATTAAAATGTCAGAATAATTTTAAAGTTCGACGTCTATAAAAGGGTGGCCTTAAAACACTTAATTAAACCTTTTACGTACAAGTGGCCTTATGACTTGAGTCTTAATGAAAATATTACAATGATGAAGATGTCATGAGATAACAATCAAAAAGTTAATTGAATAATTATGCAAAAAAACTCCTGCAAAATGTGATATTGTAAGTGCATAAGATATTTTAATAGGTTCATCGAAATATTACAGTTTATACTCATTGCTTGCTCATAAGTATTACTGTAATTTACTACAGAATTATACCATTTTAAGTACAACAATGAATTATCACCCCAGCTAATTCGAATATTTTTAAATAACAAAGAACCAAAGTAATACGATATTAAATTTTAATTGAAATTACATCCCGGATCTCCGTAAGATATTTTATACAAATATATAAATTATAACTTACATATAAAAATAAAATTACAATTCGCATGTTATACTTAAAATTGGAATCAGTGAAAATAAAATATAATACTTTTTACGTAGTTTTTGTTTCCATGTAATAGTTACTTAGTAAGTTTTAAAGTTGACAAAGTCGGTTACTACGTTCGAAAAATAATTTCAAAATAATCTATTTCTTACAAGTCTATGTTACGAAAGCCGGACTCGATGTACGACGCAAATACAACGGAAACAAATATATAAATAATTTACGATATGCATATCATAATGATAGTCATAATTCTGAATTGGAATAGACGCCTTGTCTACTATGTAATGAATTATGCAACGTACCACCAATGCACTATACATTCATGATCGTAAAATGCTAAGCCTATAAACACGCAATAAACCATCATTCATCAATGCACTATAAATTCTGAACAAATCTAAGTCGTCAAAGTTTAACTGGAATTAGGTTTCATTCAGCACGATGCATACAAACGATGTATTATGATACAAAATTGTGAGCGGAGTTAATTCAAAATCTTTGCCAAGAAATAAGAAAATGTAAGCAAAACCTTCATTTCATATACATATATAATAATAATAGATTGAATATATTTGCATAAGTCATATTCATTTGCAATACACATTATTGACAGTGGAATGCAATTCTTATGATATACTAAAAACTGGTAGCTTCTAGCAAATTAATACGAATATTTTGGTAATAGGCCTTACTAATGGTATCTTCGGTCATCATCTGAGCAGTTATAATTTTTTTTTTCAAATAGTATTCTTAATATATGCAACGTGGTAATAAAACGCAAAGAAAACCACAGAGATAGATTAAACTGGCTATTAATGTAATAGAATGATACCTTGGTTCTAATATTCTCTGTGTTGATCTTCTAGTAATATACACCGATTAATGTCACTATTCTTCTACCTCCTACATTAATCCACTAGGTGAGCTTGACTCAACAGGTATTCATTCTATTCACCACTATCATCCGTTATCTCAGTAGTTACATCGTTTGCCATACATTCAACCCACACTCTGTCACAATTAATTGTGTAAAACGCTTATGAAGCAATGTTGTGCTATATAAAGCACGCAAAGATTAATTTAATCAAAGTTACATGAAGCTTTACTTAGCTCATTAGTATTACGTATCCGAGTTATGACTATAAGGTAGTACGTTGAATAAATAATTTACTCGACCATACAGTTAGAATGAAGTCTTAGTTATGATGAAATGTGAGTAACAAAAAGTAAGTTCTCCTCCTTTGAAAATCCCAATTAAAATCTAAATAAACGAATTGTACCAGTAGAAAAAATAAGCAGAGGCATGCATAATATGCCAATGATTTCATTATTAAAATTTTAATAATTAATTATACCGTTAATTTGAATAATTATACTAAAATTGCAATTAAAAATTTTTCTTGTTCATTCATATATCTGATTATTTTACACGTACTTACGATTCTGTATTTATCTTACAGTTTTATTATGAACATACATTATATGTCTAATTGTAGGAATTCCTACGGAATGTAGAAGTACTTTATCCTCAGTCATCATAGTTTGTCTACAAATGAATTATCTGTTTCCCCAAAGGCATGCGCGATCAATATAATTTTTTTATGTCTCGCTTATCGTGCTTGTACCGTAATTAAACTCGATGCGAATATGTTAAATCAACCGTAGTTGAGTCAACATATTCTTCGTGAAGATGTAATAAATTATTATATTGGATCGAATTCTAGATGCTTGGAGGGAATGTTTATTGTGATTTGAAGGATCAACTAAGTGAGGATTTTTTTAAATTCTACCCCCAAGAGGAGTAAAGTGGGGGTAAAAGTTTCAATGGGACTTTTTATTTTCCGAGTCGATAGACTCAAAATTTGATACACATACCGGATGGAGTTTAATCCTAATGTTAAATAAAAATATTACCATACTCAGCAAAGTAATGCGTAATGGCTAGTTTTTGTATATCTTTTTATTAGATACATCGCTAAAAAGTATCTTGTTTGTCATATTATAAATAAAAATAAACTTTTATTTAGAATTTACTCGTAATATAATTTCAACATTGTCTATGGTCATTGTGGTTTCATAGCAACATTTCTTATTATATAATTTGCCAAAAGTCTATAAAGTGAAAAACGACTCGCCGTCCTCTTTGCCTTTGCACAGTTCATTAACATACTAACCCTCGGACCTTTAGCAACGGTCCATAGTAAAGGTTACGAACTCAACTTCCAAACCAGTAACGGAGATATGATAGATATAATCTTTTGTGATGGAATAATAACAGATCGTGCCGTCAATAATTATGTGATTACAGTATATAAATGATAATTATTTAAATGATTAACATTTTTAATCTAACACACCATCATCTGAGCGCCTGTTTTGAACGGCGCTGTAGCTATTTAAATTATTTAGATGAGACGTCCTGTTCGTAATATGTGTAGAGATGCTGTATAAACATTCTTGCAAAGAAAGAAAGAAAGAAAGATGAAAGAAAAAAATGTTTTTTTTTTACTGTCGCAACAAACAAATTTTGAAGTTATAAATATAACATAAAAAAATGTATGATAATAGAACCTTTATTCAGCTTCGTACTGCAAAATAGTCTAATCCTAGCCCCCGCGTTTGTAATACAGGCGAACGATAGTCGGAGACGGGGCCCGGCCTTGTCTTCGACTATTACGTAGCCCTC
>DWQX01000311.1:0-48123 GCA_018245475.1 Pharmacophagus antenor | reverse complement strand
ATGTATATATGTATATATATATATATATATCAAACCACTGGTTTTAGAGATATGAAACTTGTAGGTGAGTTCTTTGTAACGTTTAGATATCCACTTAAGAAGGGTTTTGGAAATAACCCCTGACGTAGGGAGAAGAGGGTTAAAATTAAATGAAACTTTTTATTTTTCGAATCGATGAATGAATGATAACTGGTTGTACGTACTGGAGGAAGATTAAACAAAATATTAAAGCAAAAAATTACCGCGTCCAAAAAAGCCGGCGAGGAACGGCTTATAATTATATAAAAAATAGAAAAAGATTCGTCATTAAACAATGTGGATAGCAAAATGAGAAAAAATTTAAATACATCCGTTATTGTAATTTGAAAGTTTGAGTTTTTAATTTTTTTTTCCATTTTGTATTTAGCGTCGTTTTTTTTTTTGTTAAACTATTACAAAGGATGATGATAACGTTTTTGTAACAATGAAAATTTTGTACCGTTGTTTAAAGGCCTTTATTGTCCCACTGCCATATTGTTCAAAATATCGTTTCTATTTTGAGTGGTGATCAAAATGTGCAAAATTTAATTTAAATTTAAAGGAAATGAAATATTAAAATTTTATTGTCATAATGCAGATTCAGGAACGTTACTTTTAGCGTTGTAAGATTTTTTGATATTTTCGCGGCCACACTTTTTCTAAGAAAATATAGTAAATTTGAAAAAAGAAGATTTGTAAAAATTATGAAAATATTCGCAATATGCCCTATATTTTTAATTCCAAAATAAAATCTTGTATTAGTAGACAGCAGATTTTAATTAGTAAATAGTTTATTGGCCGTTTCTACTCTTTATACTGGTTTCGCCTTACCAACAGAGAATGTTCTAAATTTATTCTTTTGTCTTTCACACTCTTGCTGCATTAAATGTTAATGTATGACTATACAAACTTACAACTATATCATGATTCAGATATTTTAGCCGATTAGTATAAGGTTTTCAATTGTATGCATATATTTTTTGTTTCTTTTCTACTTTGCAAAATAAATCGATTTTGCTGTATTTTTATTATATCTCAAAGTTTATCTCACAAAAATAAATAAAATTAAACTCTAAGATTAAATTAATAAAAGAGTGATTGAACCTATTAATTTCTATGAAAATAGAGTTCCTTTAGTTTCTTTTCGCTTAAATTACATTTATCGTGGTAATAATTTTTCTTGAGAAAGTATTACATAGATGATTTTAATGATCTCAAATACAAAAATAATTTATTAATACACTAACGTACTGCATATGAATTAGAATGGTTACGAAAAGACTACGTTTTATGTATATTTACCGAATTAAAGTGGTTCGTGCTGAGTGAGCAATTCAGCGAATTACTACTGACAGTTCAAATTTGAACTATATTCATACAATTTTAGTACTAGAGTTGTAACTGCTTATGTGGCGAGTGGTTCTTCACTAGCCTTGTTATAGCTGGTCCCAGGTTCTATAACTAATGGAGGTAGAATGGGGTTTCTTCGAACCCATCTAACTTTCAATCCGTCTTTTTAATAACATTGCTGTGTTCGGACTGCCATCCATATGAGAGGCAGAGTATTCTAAAGGAGAACACTACATAATTAGACTCATTATCAGTTAACGTAATATGAAATTATGATTAAGTGTTAACCTTTTGCTGCAATAATTGTCGTTGCTAGAATTTCCTCGAAGTGTAACGGATGATTGTGGTAGTTACGATATTCGTGGTGGGACGCCGCAGATCGGACGTATTTAATGGGAATGCTTAATTTTCTCAGCTGTCTTGTGTATTGGATTGACTGGCAATCACTGTCAAGTTTATATAACTTTTAACGAAGAGAAACATTTCAATTGAAAGCATGTACATTTTTTTTCCTTTTTTGAACACGGATGTCTTGTTACAACTATTCCAAGGACGATTTTTTATTTTCTTTTTTATATATAGCTTTCGATCGAATAGCCTGATTTTATTATTTTATTTTGTTTCGTGAAGTATACCACCCAGTCAGACCCATAAAAATTAAAAACTTATTCCTATCGGTGGGGATATAACAAAGACACTGCACTTTACAATTCATGTTGAAACTTTGTGTTTTTTTTTCTGTATGTATGATGTCGAAAATTTTTTTTAATTGTTTTCTAAAAGTCCTGTTAACAAATAATAAATGTTTGCAAATCTTCAATGACTTAAAAACTATCATATTGCCGTGAATAGATAAAGAATTAAAAAGTTATTAAATGCCCTCGTTTTTCCTTAGTTGTTTATTTTAACGATTAAAATTGAGCGCAAGTTTAATTGTGTTTTGTTTATTTTACCACTTTTCAATTGTCATAATGTGTATAGAGCATTTCACTAAATAAATTACAACAATACTTGTTAAAGAACTTTCATTATATTTTAATTTTGATAGATGACAGCGTGAACAAATTTAAAACTGTGACTTGAATTGTTTGTTCTTTTTTTTCTAATAAATATTTTGTGTGATTATAATTTAAGAATTATAACTGATGGGTGTTATGTTACATTATAATTTATTGATCCAAACGGTGCTTTGCGGAACTTCATGACTAAATAGATCAAAAATTAATTAGCTAATTTTCCGAAGAGATTGTATTTTATTCGTAGTCGTAGAGTGGAAATTAGCTAATTAATTTTTGTTTTATTTGGTTACATTGTAAAGAAATATTTGGAATATTACAATTGTGGGTTTATTTTTCTGTAAAAGATATTTTGTAGTAATAATTATTGGTACCCTTAAAACTTTTTCTATTTTAAAAAATTACGTGCATTAGCGTGTTTCTTGTGTGGATTGTCTAAGAACAAAACACTAAATTTATTGCTAGCTCTTCATTTGATTTTATTCCGCTAGTGATTCATTAAACAAACAAATAATTTTATTTATTTTCATGTATTTATGCGCGAAATTGTTAACAAAATTGTTATATACCTTTTACTATAAAAACTATTAATGTGACGTTGTTAATTCAACCAAATCTATATTTTATGATGAATCCATTATGATCGTGCTATACTTATGGATAGAAGATGAACCTTCCATAAAAATTTGAGAAATGTAAACCCTTTCTTTAATGCGCTTAATGAAAATGCATCCCTTGTCTAATGCATCGAAATGTATCGGTAGAGTAAGGCAAGTAGAAGTGTAAATGCCGCTTTATTGTTACAAAAATTATATTAGATTTACGTGTGGAACGACCCTCAGTGCAATTAGCATTGAGTGCATGCGAGGACGGGTAACAGATTATGTACATATTCCGTTAACCGCGTTTAATTTCAATCCTTTACATTTTAATGAAATTATACACTTCCAACGAAAATTTTACCGATTGTTTTCACTGTGGAAATCAAATGTAATTTATCCTCTTGAGAACAGAGTGATTTCCGAGAATGTCTCTAGTTTTACTTTTAACTGAAAACAAGGAGATCGCATGCGTATTTCTTATAAATTACCAGCCGTCAACCACCTACTTCTCTAAGTTTTTTTTTTATCTAATAATAATATTTATCCCTTTTCAGACTATGTACCGATTTTAGATTTCATCGATTCGGAGAATAAATTTTATTGAAATTTAACCGCCTCTCCCCTTTTCCTGTAAGAGTGATATTTCAATAAACCCGTCTTAGAGAATACCTACACATCGCAAAGAACACACCTTTCAAATTTCATGTCTCCAAGACTAGCGGTATGAGCTGTGTGTTGATAACTATATATGTCACAGTACATTTTTCAGGTTTCTGAAGTTGCATACGAATGAATTCGAATGCATATAACATCGTTAACATACGTTATAAATGAAATGTTACAAATAAAATGTACCTGCCCTTATAGAAATAAAACGAATGCTATAAAATAACAAAGATAGAACGTCCCGCACGAGTATATGATACGTTAAATTTGGAATGAGATTCAGCTCAAATCATTTGACGAATACCGCAATAAAAGTCCGGGGACATTTATTACTAGAAGGTTTTGATTTAATTTAATTATTAAAACATATGGCAATTACGTTAGTAAAGACATATTTTTCACATATATATATCAAGATTGCATTGGTAACTATTTACACAGATATTTATCAATGTAATCGTATACCATTCATTCCATATGTAATACATTTTAGGGTTCCGTACCCAAAGACTGACAAACGGAACTCTATTACTGAGTTTCTGCATTCCAGCTGTCTGTCTGTGATAGAGGGCTCTATCTCATGAACCGTAATAAGTAGAAAGTTGAATTTTTTATAAATTATGTATTTCTAATACCGCTACAACATTAAACAATAAAAATTTAATGATATTACAAAAAACACAAAAACAAAACTAATTCTTTACTTAAATCAGCTCCATCTGTTGATTGTCAATGGCATTTTCTCGATTTTTTGATACATGACTTAATAGCTTTTAAAACCTTTTTTATAACTTGTAAACAAACTATGTTTATACTGTACGGAACCCATTACAGTTTGAATCCGACTCACACAAGGTTTTTTCTTAGATTATTTATAAAGATCACGAAAAAAGCTTATACGAAATTGAATATAACATTTCTGTTAGGTATTTGAAATTTAAATAATATAAAAATCTAGCGTAGGGAAACGCTTTCATAGTTGAAAACGGGCACACCAAACTCGTGTGTTAACCACTTGACTTACAATTTGATTGCATGACAAGTTCAGTTCGAGTCAACAGTTAAGTGTAAATCTCGCCACTGGCAAAATATTTAGTGGGAGTTCTATCCTCGAAATAAAAAATAAAAAACGTTTACTACAAACAAAAAAATTAAAATAATTAACACTTTTTCATGTTCTACTTAGCCGATTTATATTTATTTACATGAATACCTTCAATAATAACACATTCAATGCTAGATTTTTATTTATTTAAAGTATCGAGTTATTGGATCACCTATATTCAAAGTGGTATATAAACATAAAAAGCTACATGTTCGGCGATTGACATGAGTACTGGGAGGAAGTAAGGAACAGTCTATAACATACTTCAGTAAGTGTAAATCTTTTTCGTCTGTATTATTCACCATGGCTATGGATACGGCGGGTCCAAATTTTTCTATATACAGTCATGGCACTGATCATAAGTATTTTCTTCCTAAACTTTAATTCTTAATGTATAAATGATGTATACGCAGATTTGTACTCAAACGCGATAAACTTTGAAGAATTATACTAACAATACGTTTATTTATATATAAACAAAATGAATATTTCACATTTAACACTTGTTAACATTTTGAAGACCACGGGGGTCATCTGTCTAGCTAAAAATTTTAAATATTGGAAATTGCCAACATATATCGATTATTCAATATAAAAATCGATAATACAAGGGTAAAAAATTATGCTGCAATACAGATTTAAATAAATAAAAATTTATGTCTTTACATGAATATTTCGTATCGAATAATATGAAATTCGACACGTCAAAAGTGTATCATTCAACGTGTTAGGCAATTGTATCTGACAGTGAGGCGTTTGATAAGAAGGGGTGTTCACCGCCAGCAAAGTTTCATACAGAGTGGAAGTCAAAAGTGATCGAAGTGTCTCGCGCGGAACGCCGAAAACCATCAATTCGCGGAAGTGATATTGCCAATTCGCGTAGCCGCGGAGAATAAACGTCACTTTACATGATCACATCCCAACATCAATATTTCGCGAGCCTCAAATTTTTATTTCGTTAACTTGTCTCTTACCGAAGGTGCATTTTTTTTTCATGTTTGTTTTAAAAAAAAAACATTCGAATATCAAAATTGTAGAGATGTTGGCTGGAAAAATATTGAAATTTGCTTATAAATATAACATAAAATTTGATTATTTATTTTTTGTTATTGTATCTTAGAAGGTAAAAGCAGGCGGACATAAAACCATTACTGGCTATTTATATCAGTCATTTCAGAGCGTAGAGAGATTGAATGAGGTAGGAAATACATACGATATTTCTCTATACATTCACTAAGATTTTTGTTCTAAAAATAAGACAGAAGAGCTAGTATAAAATACTAGCTCATTTGATACTCACTCGTCTCACTCTACGAGAGATTTAAAAAATAATGTGTAAAGAATTTTTGGACATATTTTGATCTTTCTTTAAAAATCATTCAAGCTGATTCGGATGCAGCGAAATACAAATTCTATATAGACGATCCATTATAGGCAAGCTTAATACCTGATCAACTTATCGCAACTTGTTAAAAAGTTTGGCCTAAAAGTAATTTAAAAAATATAATATGTAATAAAAAAAACAAATTAACATGTACTTTAATTTACATATATGATTAGAACGTGATTGATGTTGTAATTAGTCCTTACCAGTCTGCCTTACGTCCAAGGCCGATGTAACTCGCGACGAAAAGTGGCGGAATATTAAAGAGTATATTTTATAATCCTTACCAATATTACGTTTCACGGACTAATCTTGTATCAAAGTGTTGATGAAAATTTTAGGTTAAAAAAAAATAGCTATTTCATATTGTACATATTTATTGTTTCGAGAAATATGAGTTCCTATTTATATTACAGTCTCTAACACGTTAACGCCGGCGTGACACACCGGTGAGTCACACTGATTTCTCATTACGCGGTAAGTATACCGACGATATGCT
This sequence comes from Pharmacophagus antenor, assembly GCA_018245475.1. NCBI lineage: Eukaryota > Metazoa > Arthropoda > Insecta > Lepidoptera > Papilionidae > Pharmacophagus > Pharmacophagus antenor. The sequence continues at coordinate 41,483 of DWQX01000311.1, read as the reverse complement.
TACTACCTCAAATGTATTTAACGGTAAATACCTTAAAATGGTAGGCAAGGGTAACACAATTAAAGTATGAATCTATCGTTAATATGAATTCGGTTAACGTTACTTTTGTCGGCCCAAAATGTTCCGTAACCTTTTCGTTAAAAACGTTTGCCGTCCAAAGGGGAGAAACACATATTAAAATAAGAGTAGATGAGCTTCTCTCAGAGTAGTGCATTATGAAACGGAAGTAGAGGAGTCTGGACAGAGATAGGGGTTTTTTAAACTCGCTCGCCTAAATACGATTCTCAATGTCAATCTGTCTCTAAAACAACGTTGCTTTATTCCGGCACTCATACATGTGAGAGCCAAGGTATTCTGGGCGAACACGCTTTTCAACCTACGGCCCCATTGTCACTTAACATCTTGACAAATTAAGGGCAAGTGTTAGTCCATTGCCCATAAAAAATGAAAGATTGTAATCAAGCACCGGTTGATAAAAATAACAAAAAATTCTTTACATATAGTTTTATTTACAAACAGTTGTACAATAGATTCCCCAAGTTCTTAATTGTATAGAGTCCTAATCCCATTAACTGGAAGTTGTAATGTTGTGAAAGTAGAAAGGGCAGTGTCCGCTAAATATACACAATTAGCGTTCAGACAGTGTTCATTTAGTAGTCTGGACAAATAGATCTGTACTTTATAAATAACAATACTTCAGTATTACTTCTGGCCATGAGTCCTAACATGACGCGTATATTTTTTTTTGTGGAAGTAATACTACGCAATTTGTTTTTTAGTTTGAAAATATTAATGAGTCTAGGACTTCGAAGTAGGCCCAATGGAATATTAAAACACTAAAGTTGTTAAAATGAAATGATTGATGTTGATCTGTAGTGATTGTGTTTGTGTATGTGTGTGTGTTTATCTTTCAGTCTAAGTTTATTGGTACTCGCCCACTCGACATAACAGTGAAATCGAGAGGCTGGTCAGTGAACTTAACATCATGGGAGAAGCCAAAGCCCACAGACTTTGCTGGTTGGGCCACCTTCTGAGAATGGAAGACTACCTTAACGTCAAAACAGCGTACCTCGGAACCTAGATTGGCCAGTGACGCGTCGGCTTAGGTACCGTTGGGAGAATGCGGTAGAGCACGATCTAGACGGTAGAAAATTTTACACTGGCAAGAGGCAGTGCGAGATATGCAACACTGGCGTTCTCTTATGTCTAAGGCCAATATTCACTTTGGGTCGTAACGCCAGAGGAATATTTTATCGTAAGTTGTCTAATTAACCCTTTGCATTCCGCTCTCCTCTCTCATGAGACATCGCAATTCTAGTACATCAGTCGGATATTCTCTCTCATGAAACATTAAAATTTATCAGTAATTATGGCGAATAAACTAATTTCAGCGTAACGTTACGCTCGATTCCAAACTGCATAAAAATTGAAAATCATAGGTTTGTACTAGTAAACGCACGTTTCTGTTCCGGAGTAGCATTAATGGTTATCGTTCAGAATGGTTCGGTGTGCAAAAGGTTAAATATAAAATATCCGTTAAATATACGCTAGTGGTAGTATTTGTATTTTAAAGAAACTATGTAATTTACTTTATTTAGAACTCAATTACATGTCTAAGCTGTTGTTATTTTGATTCTATTTGATTTTAATAAGACATTGGAAAGAGGAGCTACGAAGCGATTTGATTTTACAGTTAGGCTACTAAACTGGTGCTTCAGTAGACAAATAAAACTTGAAGCAATAAAAGTATGTCTCGGCTTTATCCTTTGATTACGTGATATGTCTATAGAAACATAATAGGTAGACCACTTCTTCAGACCGAATTACTATTCGTTCAGGTGAAATAAGAGAAAACTGAGCTTGTTTTTTTGTTCACACTTACAACGAAAACGTCTATTTCAGAAAATCTATTATTATGAATCAGATGAAAGTCTTGCTCAGCACTAAGTTTACGGTTTAAAAATTTTTTTGTTTGGTTATTGATTTTTATTGGTGTATGTAAATTGTTTTTATAAGAACAAGGTTAATTAATACGTAAAATAACATTATGATTCAGTCCTGAATACTTTTAAAATAAAACACTAATTAATGTTTCTATAATTAGCTATTTTTTTACTACATTAAATTTAAAAATACTAAAATTGTAATTGTTTAAAATAGATTAATATTAAGTATCTATTTACTAGAATGTAAATTATAATTTTCAAATGTCATCAATCAAATATGCTATGAAGTGTTATTTCAACTTTTTGAGCTTTGCGTGTTAAATATATGTAAATATCATTTATGTTTTTTAAGTATTTGAAAATATTTAAAGAGAATAACACATAAATTCTAATTTAAGATTTATTAAGTTACTCTAAACCTAATTAGTGAAAACAAAGCATGCAAAACTTCATGGTGCATCAAAAACCACGTAATATATTATTTAACATGCTGTGCAAAGGGATGCATTTAATAATCTTAAGCATTCCACTAAATATCCGGGCTTTTGATCCGAGCATTCCATTCCATTACATTCAATCCTTACCACTGACGGCAATCGGACAACTTTTTTTTTAGTTGCCATTGATAATATTTTTTTTGTATCATTAAAACAGAGCACTCACACTGATTTATTATTATTTTTTTATAGCACAGCTTTAAAATTATTTTATTTTGTTATTGTTTACGGCATTATTTTATTCGCGAGTTCGTAGCGCTTGGCGGCTCGCGCTACGCGGAAGAATGCGCGCCGCTCCGCCGCCGACGTAGCACTGAGTTAAGCGTGTAGCGGCCTTAAAGGCTACGAGCCGCTCGTCAGCGAAGCCATTTTGCTTCCGATCGCGAAACTTTGCTTAAGAGGATACTTATAATTAAAAGTTATGTTATAGAATTAAAAAAAAAATCTTCAAATCACTCGTTTATTTTTGATGTTTGTTGACTATAATTCAACTTTCATACCGAAGAGTTATTGAGTTTTTAGCAAATTATCTGAAATTACCTATGAAAAAGTTTTGACTATGTGTTATCTAAAATAACTTTAAGCTTAAAATAATTACATATAATTTTAATTAAAATCAAAATTTAATTAAATTGTTAATTGCTGAATTAAGAATTGCCAATTTTTATTTTGTATGTGCCTCACTAGACCCTAAGGAAAAATATACAAAAAACGCTCTCACATGGAACGTGTTAATGGGACGCTGTAAAAACTATTTATCCGTTTCCCACAGAAACTAGTGAGTTGTCTCCTTGCGGAAGTGGTTAAAACATAGCTAATATGGTAAAAAAGTTGAGTAAAAACAGATTTCCAGGTCAAGGTAAAGACGGTGCGAGTGGCATTCGGCAAAACTAATTTTCTGCTCGAATTTCCAAAGTAGGCAATCGGTGTTGACTTATGATGACATAACACTTATTGCCTCGTTAATTGGGCGTGGACTATTTGAATGTATTTATTTATTAATTTGTTTTTTTTTTATTATTTATTTATTTACGAACACATCAAGTGTGAAACGGATTTAATGCTCTCGGCTTAATCTCCTAGTCTACCTCCAATGATCAAGAGATAATAGGAGTTACAAACAATATATGTACTTAATACAATTAACATACATTTTAGAACAGAAAACTACATAGATATTTGTGAGGGTGTGTGTGTGTGTAGTTTGGGTCATAGTATATAATATTCAAATAAAATTATTAAGCAAAAACGCACATTTTTAATAAATTGAAATACCAGCAACAGAAAGAGGGTAGTATTTTTTTTTAATTACTACTAAAAAAACTCTCCTTTTTGTGAACTTTTAGTTTAAATAAAGATTAAATCAGTACAGTCGTTTAGGACCTACGGTGCAACAAAGAAACACCCAAATATACATATACGTAATTATAAAGACCACACCGTTTTTAGGGTTGATGGTTGAACAAAGGTGAATTTAGAAAAAACTTACGAAAAACCAAAAATATATGTATTGAAAAAGAAAAACTTCATTAAGTTTCTTGATAGTAGCGCAATGGTTTACCGCTTTCCTTGAACGTGAAGGACCCGCGTTTGATTCTCCATAAGTGTAATGGAGTCTGGATGGAGGTAGGATTTTTCAAAACCCACTTGGCTAATTACTACCCCAAATATAATACAGTAAACCGCATTGCCATGTTCCGGCAGTCATAGATGTGAGAGCCGGAAGTATTATAGACAAACACACTTCAGTATCTACAGCCCCATTCTCACTTAACATCAGGTAAAATCAAGATCGTCTTGAACCATAACTGAAAAAAAATAGTTAAAAATAATTTATTCTTTTAAACTAAAATAAGTCTCTACTTTTGAGTCGATACCGAACGAACGTTAAAAATAATTTTCTATTGATTACTTATTTAAAGTAATTTAATGACCTTCATGTTTTTTTTTGTTTTTAGTTTAATTCAATGGTTTTCATATAAAACATTTCTCGGTAACATAGATATTAAATATCATGTCAAATCTTTAATCAGTTTTTTTTATAAATGTATGGTATGACATTAGTTATAAGGTCTACGTGTATTGATATTTTATAATAATAAACTCACAGTTAATAATAATTAATTAATAATAACTAAATCGAACCTTAGAATGTTTTTCTGTAAAATTCCGTCATGATTTATCATTCTCTATTTGTTGATATTAATATCGGAAAATAAGGCCGGAAACAATGGAAAGTGTTACAAAAATAATAATAAAATAAGAAAAAATTACAATAAATCACATTGCATATGTCTTCTTCGGACTCAATAAAATTATAAAATATTGCATTGTTTATTTTTTCGCAAAGCCGTAGGCAGGTAACGTGGATGGCGATTTCTTAACCAATAAGTTTGGTTCGATATATTTATAATAATCAAAGGTGATCTACGTATTATTAACTACTGATCTCGTTTGTAATCAACTGATGTTTATAATAAAATTAATAATGGAAGAATGAATTAACTAAAGGAAATTTTATATTATTATAATTATAATAAGAAAATTTTGCATTTGTAAGATGAAAAAAACTTCATGTCTAAATATTAAAAAAGGAATTATGTAAAGTAATTATACAATAACCCTTAATATTATATTCAATGTTCAAGATAGAAATAAGGATGATGTTGCTTTGAGACATATCGCAATAATATAAGACGTAGAGATAATTTTCTATGTACCTTATTTTTTATCGATCAAATTCGAAAAATCATACTACGATTCAGACTCCAATTCTTTTGTGGCACGGAAATGAATCCAGGACCTTCGCGTTGCAAAGCAAGCGATAAACTACTGCGACATGGAGGTAGTCCGAAATTTCTATGTGAGGACCTCTTATATAAATGAATACTTGCTCAATAGGATGCAATGTGAAGAAAACATTACGTTTGAACTGATTACGAAATAACAGATCACTTTTTTTTTTCTCTGTACAAAATACGACTTAAGTGATCCTTGAACTGATGTAATTATCATACCAGTATGCACAATATACAATCTATTTCTTAAAAAACAACCAACTGCTCTTTTAAATTAGGAACGAAAAAGCTTTGCATCTATATATTTCCGGAGATGGTATTGTTATTTCCTTTCCTTACAAGCGCTTTCTTTGCGTGAAGTTACGTGTGACAGGAACGCAAGCGCTTTATACCCTTGTGGGATTTAATGGAGAGCGAGATTGGAATATCGTCGACGTGCTACTACCTCAGTGAATATGCATCTAGTATATAGAAACCTATGTATTAGGACATTTAAACTGTTTTTCATATTATATCGATTTATTTCTTCTATCGATATACTAATATTAGAAACATACGCAGAGTTTGGTCCAATACTAACGATATTTTAAAAAAAAAAAAAACTTTTAACAGAAACTATAAGACGCAATATTACTATTCTCTGATTGAATGATTTTTCACTTCAGTCGTTGGCATTTTTTTATGTTGCCAAATTACCGAATTTAGTCTTTTAACCATTCTATTCCCGTTTCAATAAAAGAGAATTATTTTAAATTGACGACAAGAAAAAATTTTGTTTATTCGAATTACTTCTGAAGGAATACATCATCAATCAATGTAATTGACATAAGTCTAAAACCTTACACAGCTTTACCGAGATACTAAGAGGGAGAGAGAGTGAGACCTATCAAGGCTAGCTGTACAAATTCTACGCATTTCATTCTATCATGAACCTACTAAAATAAGCCAAGTTTTCTTGTTTTTTTTACAGATAATACAATCTAAAAATCTCTTGTGGTGTATTTGCTAACACTTCAGTTTGTTTATCTAAAGCTACGTGAAAATAATACCATTTTTACGACGTAATCCTCATATTTATTCAGAAGTTTCTCTGTTAGCTGTTTGTTAGAAGCCCATTGTTTGCATGGGCGAAGACCCGATTTAATTTCTTTTATAACGACATGTCGTAGACAAATTACCAAAGTAAAGTAGCAATCCGAAAAAGTTAAATAAAGTCATTCAATAAAATGACACGAATTAAAAATAAACTGTACTCGCTTTCGTTTTTTAAAATCTAAGTGCTGTGAATTTTCGATATGAAAATATATAATGCTGTATTATCATATGATTCTCTGAAACCTATATAGCAATTGCTATCAATTCTTACCTGTAACCTGAGGATCAAACTGTTTTTATACGGTTAGTAATCTGTATATCAAGATGACCTTGAATCAAAAATAATACAGTACCTTTTGATTGAATTTGAGGGCTTTCCACATTTGAATATTTAGAATTATTTTACACTATTTTTATGTTAGTAACAACTGTTATTTGAAAAGTGAAACTAAAACAGAACCTTAAACTCTTTAAACGTCAACTTTCAACTTTTTAATTTTCTCTTTAAAAAACTACTTTGAGTTAAAGACAATACAGAGAACGTTTGTCTGAGACGGAGTAAATGTGAGGTTGTCTAACATTTTACGTATATTAAAAGAGCTTATTTCAATGCGCCCATTATGATGTCGCTCCAGTACATTCTTTGAGACAGTGATTTTAATGAAGCTCTTTCCTTATTAAACCGTCAATTACAACTAAAACCTTTTAAAATAATAGTTTACTTCGCTTCCCCATATTTGTATATAATTTTTTAAATTTTAGTACAATAACAGAATGTGTTATATACTAACTAATTGAAACTTTTATAAGTAACAGAAATATGATTAAATAAAAAAAACATTTTACATGGTTAGTAAGAATATTGGTCTCATATAAACTGGTTTTTTACATTAATTCTAGATTAGATTTGTGTAGTATGTGATGATAACACACAATACACTAGTGACAGATTTCATATTTTATTTGAAGGTATGTGAACAATCAAACAACCCACGCATAACAACTCTGTGGAATCAGTTGTGGCAACAAGCATTTCTGGACCGATGCGACTAAGGATCCGTCAGTAAAAGAGCTTACTCCTTTCTTAAAGTTCGGCAACGCAGCTGCTTTCATGTACCTTTATGTAGAAAGCTCCCTCGTTTGCTTAATCCACTTATTACAAAATTATAATGCTTATTCGACGATTGCAAACCGATTCTTATAACTAGAACAAATCATCTTAGTTCAACTTAATTGCTATCACCGTAGGACGAAAAATGTAATGGGTAAAGCAAAAGATTATACAAACACAATGCCGTTGCCCGCTTCGTGCTATTTTAAAAAAGAAGAGAAAAACGCTATCAAACGCGCACACTTGAACTCGTAAAAGCATTAACTTTTGTTGGATACACATAAGAATTTGTCACTAATGTTAATAATTTTAAATGTCTTCAGACAAAATCTCGTTGCATTTCGCCACTGTACTCGTATGTAGCATCCTCAGAAGAAGTTACGGATTCGACAGCCCGATGTCGACGGAAATTAGCTAATTAATTATTGTTATATTGAGTCGTGAACTACTGCAAAGTAACGCTTGAACCAATAAATTACTCAATAAAGTTTTTAATTTATTTTCATAAAAGCAAACTCACAGTACTAATATAAAAAATATGTATATATTCTTTAATATCTAAAACTGCAATCCATTGTCATTGGTGACAAGAGAGCTTTTTGTCTGGCTCGATATAAATTCAGCGAGAGCAGCCGGCGACCTTTTTTGCCACTTTACTGCGCAGAGTGAGCCTTTAAGATCTGCAGTTCTTAGTTTTAGTTTTTGTTGTTACTTCTTTTGTAAAAAAAAACTATATGAAAATAAATATACCGTTCATGACAATGGAGTCCAGTAAAATTATTATAACAATATAATAACGAATTAAATTATTTCTAGATGCTACTTTGGTGTGTTGAAGTTTTAATAGGTTTAATTGTTTTTGACGAGTATCACTTATTGATAAAATACTACGACCCACAGTTATTTGATTAAGAATAAATACGAACATGTTTACTAAGTTTTTATTTTATTTTATTATTAAATGTATCTTGCCAAAATATACAAGTTGTGCGTAAATTAAATTTATAATAAATTCCATTAAACCTACCACAATGGCATAGTTACGAGTAATACTTATATAACCTCTAAGGACAAACCTGTACATAACTTGAAAGATTTTTGTAATCTATTAAACTGGCATTTATTTTTACAACATAAGGCAAAGATATGTACGCAAGTGGATTACTAATGTAGGATACATGAGTTAATATAGCGTCCGAACCTTTTTCCCTTCTATCAATCAGTTTCTAAAGAATGAGGAAATTGTAGGGTTCGGAACGGTTTGTTAGTGATAGCCTATGATAGAGCATATGAATAGAGCACATATATTGGATACCATCTTTTAGTCATAAATATTCCTAAACTATTTTTCTAGAATACATAATAAAGTTAATCAAAAACGTGTTAGAGGTATATCCATATAAGCCGAATAGTCCTAGAAGCTTTATTTAAATAATAATGAACACAAAAATGATTAGATTATTATGTGGTACAAAATCTAGACAACAGCGTAAAATTTATAGAATCAATTCCTCCGCTAACGACGCAGATTTACTTCTAAGTAGTGTTTACATTCTACGATAGGTGGCGTTAAAGTAAATTCTCAGCTTAATAAATTTTTGTATGGAATGCAATATTATTGTTACAGAAAATAAAGGCGAACATGAAAACCACGATGTGAAAGATTATTAAAAATAATGTCTTTCAAGTAGAACAAAATTGTAAGTACAGATAATAGATTCTGTGTCGACTTTTAACTCACGGAACAACAGTAGAACATTGTAAATACTATTATTAACAAACAAATAAACTGAGAAGTTAAATTATAAAAACGATTTTTTTTCTGTATATTGGTAACAATATAACATAATCTAGTGTTTATAGGTTGCCCCAATCTGTACGGAAGTACTTTAAAGTGAAGTAAGCCATGAAACTATTTAAAGAGACGCCTTGTGTTGTAAAATGTTTATGATACTTTACAGTTAACGTGGCTTAGATACCATAAAATCTATCTTCATATGTAGAATGTGAAGTCCGTCGCAAATATTAACAGCGTGAGGAGCGATAACATAAAATTTGTTCAAAACAGATTTTGGTCCAGGTGTATGTACGTACTCCAAAATAGAAAAAAAAATGTAATGATTCACACATAAATTGAATTAGTATGTTTTTTTCCTTAGTTTTTCTGTTTATTGCTTTTATAAGTTTCTATTATACTCGTAATACACCGCCTTTAGTGAATAATCTGTTGTAACATTAATAATGAAAACATCAATGCTCAAAAACAAAAAAAAGACTGAATATAACTAAAAAACCCCGGCACATAATAATGATAATTAGTGTTATTATTCTTATTTATATCGAGAAAAAATAATTATAATATTTTGCTTAGCCATGTGGTGGTTAACAAATTTTTGAAAGGTCGACATAGACAGTTCCCCATTGTAAATAATTACAGTTATAAAAAAAAAACGTTTTCTGAACATAGAAACAAAGCTAAATGAAGTAAATATAATAAAGAGATTATATTATTCATTTCCATAATCTTTAAAAGGTTACAAGACGTAGACCAAATCTCCACTTCCCTAATGTGAATTGTCTCCTTTATTCACATATCAAATCTAGATGGGAATGGGTCACACGGAAGAAATTAAAATATTGCCCTGCCATTTCGAGGCAAGCTGATTAAAACTATAGTGTAACAAATACTTTCATGTAAAAATATACATAAACTTGAACGTTTTAATTTTTTACGACTTCTCCAATAATTTCGTAGCATCAGCGTTCTTCAATATACATAATATTCTAAACGCAAAGTCAAACACATTTTTTTTTATTATTAAATAAGATCGGTGCAATCACTTAATCCTCATATTTTAATTACTATCAGTTCGCAACGCGCCCTCCTCTAAGAAGAACAGAAGAAACTTCTAAAGTATCAAACCCTTGTAATCCTTGAAACCATATGTGTATCCCATAATTAATTTAAATAAATTATATATTGTAAAATTATTTACAATTGTAACTGCCAAACAAATATAATAATGCTGTATATAGAGTAAAATGCGCATTTAATTTAATTTTGCTTTAATTTCGCGTTCATGTTTTAACGGCTGATTAATTATAAGATGTAGTCACTTTACTATGTTTTGTGACTCTTTAAAAAAATTTCTGCTTTTTCGGAAAAAAAGTGGCTTCTCCCCAAGGATGGTTGCTGTTCTTTGGTTTACTGAATCAAATATTTATTTTGAAACCATTTTAATTTAACCAGAAAGACGTTTTTGGCAATACCATGGTGAAAAGGAGAAAATAATTTCACATCTCGTTAAACAGTACATAATGGCCGCGGGGGAACAGACCGCAAATTACGTAAAAGCCATTTAAAGTAATGCCTTTAGCCCGCTGAATGATTATCTAATTAACGAATTGATGTATCATAACCTTTAAGGAATTATTCAGGATGCTTAGCTTCCTCGTGAATATCAAATATTGTAAACGGAAAGATATCACTTTAAGAAAAAAAAAAATTAGTACTGAAAAGGTTTTTTATTACTATTTGAATATTACCCTTTGTAATTCTAACGCTTTTATTGCACACAAAATAAAAAAATACATATACCTCAGAAATAATACTACACCTACAACAAAAATAATCACTACACACTATTGATTACCTATATAGTTCGTCAATATAACTCTATGTAAAATAAAATCACAACTTATTCGATCTAACATACTTTATATTCTACTTCAAGACTTATTTTAAATGCTTAAAGGCAATGTTACTATATTATTCTGCGCTCTTAAAAGCATCGTGCACTATACCACAGCGTTGAACAATTAGACGCAGAGGAGTAACTTCTTACAGATATTTAGGTCATGTGTCAATGTTTGGTGTAAACAACGTCAAATAAAGAACATTATTAGTGGAACGATATTCTAGGATGCCTAGGGTAAGCACAGTGGAGAGGCTTTTAAAGAGATGAATTAAATAATCGAATTTCAATAAAGATCCGCGTTCTCTCATTAAATTTAACTTTTATAATATACAATGAAGTATAAAATACGATTTCAGAACATTAAAATTAACAACTATTGTATGATGGAATGTACTATAAATTTATTAATTTTTAATTTATTCATTTGACATGTTGTTATTTAATTATGAAGCCTTGTTTTCTTATACATATTTTTTTTAAGTTAAAGTTATGAATACTGTTTAAAAAATCTCTATGTTTTGATTATTTTTTTTAATATAAATCTTCTGATTACGTTATGAGGAATATTATTATATTACAAATAATAACACTTGGTAAATCTGCAAATTATTTTCGTTACATTGACAGATATGTACTGACACGTAAGGGAAAGTTATCCATATGTACTTAAGTAAATACATCTTATGGACTATATGTAAGAAGCTTATAGAATAGACGACAGACAGCTTGAGGCTGGTAATAAACTATAATTGACATTTATTACATATTGTATTGCTTGCTCATCTATTAATGTGCGCTGTATAAGCAGTAAAATACAACATCGACAGTGATTTTAATATTACGTAAAAATGATTTCAAAAACATCTAATTATTTCCTCCTTGTTGTTTTTTATCGGTTATGGGCTAACACTTAGCCTAGATTGCACCTGATGTTAAGTGATAATGAAACCGTAGATGGTGAAGCGTTTTCGCCCAGAATATGTTTTATTTATAAGATTAAAATTTCAGCATTGTTAGCGGCAATATCTCGTTTTAGAAAGTCATTTACTTATTAGTCAAAATGCTAAGAATCTTTTAAGTACTTTAAGTCTTAACAATGTCACGTAATATTTTAAATAAGATTGTGAAATATTTTTATGGTATTATTCTTTAAGATTTGAATTTTTCTAGATGGGAATAGCTAATTACTTGTCAGCAACGCCATTTCTGTTTAACCGGGTTCTGACGTAATACAATGTAAACTTTTTCCCGATGGAAGCCTATAATTGCAATTATTCTTTTATTATGAAAGAGTCTAGATTTTTAAAATAATGGCTATTCATTTTACATTTAATGCACCTACACCAGAAGAATTTTCATATTTTGTTATATCTATAATAATGGCACTATTACATAACATCAAACTGAGCTACTAGGTAAGAATTAAACACTTCAAAACCTATTCAAGGATAAGGCAGAACAAAATAAATTGATCAACAATAAAATAAAAGGAATTTGGACTAAATGGTATTATACCTAAAAGTGATTTTTTAAACAGTCTTCATAAATACTGACCTTTAACTTAAAAAAGTTATGTATAAGAAAGCATGGCTCGATAAATAAATTACAACTTGTCAAATTAATACATTAAAATTAACTTATTTCCCTTGACGCCTTTTCACAGCTGTCGTTTATTTCACAAGGGTTAAACAAGGCGAGGGTTTGGATACTAAATCATTTTAAGGTTGGGCTGTAAAGCTTCAACAAAAGCTTCCAATTTGTGAACTTTGGACCTTGAGCCAATTCTTTTAATATTAGAAAGATTTGAATGAAATAATTGTGCTAGTTGAAACAGACTAGTAATATTTTCCCTTGCTCTAAGTTATATCTAACTCTTATATTTATTATTGTAACAGTGACAATATATCAACTAGTATGCGACAAAGCTTACTCATCACACTCTATTACTCTACAATGGATGTAAATAATTATTATCGAAAACAAATCTTAACCATTGGACATGAAAATTATCATGAAAATTAGCAGATTTACTTGTTTCTTAGATGGTCTTTATAATTAATAAATAATTTTGTGTTTAAGAATAAAAAAAAATAGTATATTGTAATACGACTACTACTACAAAATTACAACACGCTCTCAAAGATACATGTGGTTAAGTTGGAACGGTATATCCGCTTCCACATCGGGAAAGTTATTTATATCCGAAGTAAATTGGAAGTTAAATCTAAGTCTAAATGTCACTCGGCATTCCACGACGTGACCTTTCTCATTGATCGATAAGACATATTTTCACCGAACCTCTTGACTTTTGATTAAAATAATTATTAATAACTGTCAATACGCGTAGGTACTAGGTTAGATGAAGCAGTGAAGAGAGATCCTTGGAATAAATATATATTATAAAAAGGACCGTTATTTGCTAAGTCAGCCAAAACAGCTCCCTTTAGAAATTTTTAAATGCTTCCGAGTTAGAGTTCGAGAATAAATTACCTGATATCTACATATTCTATGTTTATATGACTTTCTATTATTTTTTTTTATATTAGGTAGATAATACCGCTGCTTTAAAATTTTAGCCTCAAAAATGTTTACATCTCTAATGTAAACCGTTATATCTATAATCAACTTTATATATTTTTTGTATTCAATACTCCTTGCTGGTGGTGTTCACGTTAAAACAATGCGTTAAAAAAATTACTTATTCAATATTAATAAAAAAATGTTATGGAGTGTAATTCATTTATAATTTTATTAAATAAATTTGCAAGTAATGTAAAAGACATTATATTTATTATTAACTTAATTAATTGATCCAATGTGCACAAAAAAATGATAAAAACCGCCTTTAACCGTCATTTGAATAAGTCAAAACGTTTGAACGAATTGATTGGACACTAACGATGTTAGATTATCATTAAGTTGCCAGTCTCCGATCGTCCAATTTGAATTTTATGTTAACCGAATAAGATGCATTTAGTTCCATCGATATAAGTTAGATTTTATTTAGATAGAAAATTATTCATTTTTACTTTGAGCGCTCATTTCTTTCTTTACCGGAATTGTCGGGGCAGGTTTTATTACAACGCCTATTTCAGTGGTCAGCAGTAAATCAGGGTAGAATGTAAACTTAATTGTATCCTAATTTAAAAGGGGTAAAATCTTTCATCGTGATGAGTGCAATGTGATACCATGTAAAGAACTGAACTACCACTTTGTTGTTAAAAATAGATATTGTAATAACAAAAAGGTGAAATCAATTATTATAAATGTAGAGATTTTATTTACGAAATAATAGCAGCATTCCCGTATCGATTTTAGTTCAAGATGGTAATTAAAACATAAAGAAACTAAAAAAAGTGACACGCAATCGAGTAATAGAACTAAGTCACTCACAATCCTACTGAAATTGATTTTTTCTTTCGAGAAATTCGATTCAAGTCTATTTGGTGATAAATTTTACTTAAATGTTTAATGTGTGCACGTGAATAGTGTGTCACCTTAGTGAAGTTAGTAAAAACATTACCAGTCGACTTCTCTGAAATTTATGTGGGTGTCTTTAAAAACAAAGTGATTAGGCTACTTTTAGGTTTGTATATTTTATCATGAAAAATCTCATTATCACTTAACACTTGGAGAGATTGTGATTAAGCACAAACCTATAGAAGTTAAAAAAATCTTCTATTTATGTTCAATGCATTTTACTGAATTGATGTTTTGATTATAATTATGTGGTAAAATAAACTACACGTTGTCCATTCAAATTCGCTTTTCTCGTCCCGGCAAGATCACGAAAAATAATCTCAAAGATTACTATATTAAAGATTACAAAAATCAAGTCGTTAGTGTTACATGGATACTGAAATATTTTTGTACATATTAGAAGGATTAGAAACCCATAAGGTTATAAAGTAATCCAAATTAATCTCCTTTACATAAATGATATTGCTAATTAGTATGTTCCATTCACCTCTGATCAAATCTGGCTTGATCCCACAACATATTATGGCATGTAATTTATGTAATATATAATTGTGAAATAGTTATTTGAGTTTTATTTCTTTAGTTAAACAATATGTTAAAGAATACTCGATATTTTTAAACTTAATTCTCATGCCTGCACAATGCTTACGTATCTATCTAGGCGATATTAATGTATTCTTTAATAAAAAAACAATCTTTATATTATTATTAGTTAAGGCAAGTAACTTCATTGTTTTTTAAATGTTTACTTGGGCAAAGGTTTTTTTCGTTCAAAATATAAAAATTTTATATTGAACTTGACGTTTTAAACGGCGTTCCAATATGAACGAAAAAAGCTTGTTAAATTGTATTTCAATCTACAATTGAATTTTTATTTTGCTGTTGAAAAACAATTTATTATTTTGATGACAACAAATTTTTATTATAAAACAAACAATTTATTATAAAATTACTGTCACATATAGGTCTGCATAAGAATATTTTGCGAAATTTAAATTTTTGACTCAAGCTTTCAAATAAACATCAAAGTATTATAGGAATTAGATTTGAATTAACTATACAAAAAATATAGTTATTCTATTCTTGTCTCATAATTGCATTAAATCTGTATTTTAACGGAAACTTGCGAAAGCGTTCCCGTACTTTCCACGAATGGCGAAGAATAAAGGATGCTGTGGGGTTTTATTCGATAAGACTCCAGGATAACTCTTTCGCTGACCCCATGCAGGATTTCCCGACAGGAACAAAAAGATTTTTGTATTTAAATACAACATAACACAAAATTAAAGGTTAAATTATAACGACAAGAATGGAGACAGAAATGAATTTATCGTTGAATTATAATTGAATCAATCAATTTTATTGCAAAAAGTACCAAGAATAAATATACATTACATTACAAATTTACGGGACGCGTCATTTTGTCTTAATAACCTTTAATAAAAATTTCACGGCAACTTTGTTTTTCTTTCTAAAAAAAGGAAATATAAGTATTGATGTACGAAATTACTATGGCTATGAAATTGAAACCATGGAAAGGTGTCTGTAAACGTAGTGTTAATTATATTTAAGGTATTTTTATTATATTCATAAGCAATTTCGTGCATTAACAAAATTGAATAAATTATTTTTTATATAAAAGTATTAAGTACAAGTCGTAGTCACCCAAAATTATTGAATAAAAACCAAAAATTAAGTTATATAATACGATATAATAGATTTTGTTATCGAATATTGTTAAAAGTTTGAATTGGAAAGGCATATGGTATCCTTCCTCAAAATGAAGGATACCATAAACCTAATGTTATATTCTAACATAAGATAAATAAGCTATATATACGAAAATATATAAGTAAAACTTTAGGTAACAAAAATGAATGTTCCAACTGTATTTAAAAAAGACATGGGCGGGGTCTACGTTACGCAGGTAAGAAATATTTTCGGCGTTTTTATTACTTATCTGTGCCAACTTATTCCGTACATTGCGTACACTGTCATGGTAACATTTGTAACGTTTATGTGTTTTCCAGTTTTTTATTCACACCGTATAACTTTCTTGATTGTCGAGTATTTAAAAAGGTTATATATTATATTTTAAAATTTTACTCAACTTCAAATTTAGAATAAGATATTAGATTTTTATGTATGCTTCTTTCTGTATGGACTGCTGACATAAGTGAACAATCACTATTCTAATATTTGTGTACTTACCCCAATATTTGCTGGAATTTTGTAATTTATGACATCATCGGACCCTCAAGGTATTAAAACCACTGTACGGTTATTTTTTTGTAACGTTATCACAGAGTCAAATTCTGACACATATAAGTATTTATGTACATGCATATCTTCAAACATTTTCAATTACTTTCAATTAATTTTACGATTTTTATGTAAGAGTGTTAGTAACGGCGATAAAATTAATTACTTTAATTTTTAATAAAACAAATTTTTCTGCTTTTTTATTGGAAATGCTACGACTAAATTACAATCTCAGCACAATTCATCATTAAACGTGTCATCTTCAGGAGATGTTATGGGTTCGACAGCAAATGCAAATACATACAATAATACTGAATTTAGCAAATTAAATTTTGGATGTTATGCAGTTCCACAAAGTAACGCTTAGATCAATAAATTACAAACTATTATTTCTTGATTCGAAATAAAACCAATTGGTCAACTCGAATATGCGATAACGGACAGATGTACGAACCGTACCTTTAAGAAGCAATTGATGCCTTGTTTATATAAAAAATACATTCCTCATCTTTATTACAGTTCCCTTATAATTATATTATTAGAAAAACAAAATATAATGTCAATATTATGGCTGTACAACTGCTTGAGACGTGAC
This sequence comes from Pharmacophagus antenor, assembly GCA_018245475.1. Lineage (NCBI taxonomy): Eukaryota > Metazoa > Arthropoda > Insecta > Lepidoptera > Papilionidae > Pharmacophagus > Pharmacophagus antenor. The sequence continues at coordinate 24,001 of DWQX01000311.1, read as the reverse complement.
TTGAAAACTCACCAAAGCAAAAATATGGGGACAGTTGACTGCACATCTCTATAAGATCATTAAGTTAGGGCGCCAGTCGTTGCGTCAGAAAAAACATGTCACGAAATATTCCTTCGTGGGGTAACTTCTAACCGTTTGCCTTGTAAAGCGGTCTTAGTTTTGATTCTGGAGTCACCAACATAAGTAGTGGACTTTAGATGGTAGTACGGTTTTTTTACCCATTTGGCGTAACTATCCATATTTTGATATAGCCTGCTTCACCATCTAAGCTCAGTTATCATTTAACGTCAGGGGAGATTATGATTTAGTGTTAGTTTGTTGTCGAGAAATAGATTAATAGTGGAAAGATACAATTTACAAGTTGCTACGTTATGCTTACGTTGCAACCATTAAGCTTTTTTTAAACATTGAAATATATAACAATATTACTTTTAATAAGCATAATAAAATATTGCTCGTCAATTATTTACTTAGGCCGCGGGAGTTCTTAAACAACACATGTAATAAAAACCATTTATGAATAAAACAAAAATATTACTAACTTATCATAAATTATTAGGACAATATATTTTTTTTGCGTTTAGATCGGTAATTTATTCAACCAAATATTTCATTATTACTGTTAAGAGTAAATCTTTAGTCAACAACGAAAACTTTCATTATGCTGTTTAGACACAGCTTACATACAATACGTGACATGTTGTTTAGTATACTATAGTTTTAATTACGAAATAGGCGGGAATTTTTCGGATGGCTGTCACCCTTACTCAGGAACCGAAGGTGATAAATGACGAAAACTCTAATTTTAACCGACAATAAGAAGAAGGATTTAGGTTTGATGAATCTATTTCTTTTTTCTTCTTTTTTTTGTTGGTAACTGAGGCCAACTTTTCATTTTGTAAGTTATTTTGTTGGAAGGAGTATATTTGGAAATAGAACCCTTAAATATTACAAAACTGAATCTTAAGTGGAGAACATAGGAATGATTGATTTAACATAACGCCAGTTATCTAGAATAATGGCACATTTGGACAGGAACAATTTTACAGCAGAAACTCCCTAGTTTCTTTTTCATCCCTTGATATCTGTTTATATATATATATATATCATACATAATTCTGAAGTATTTACATTACTTTGTTACTCCATTGTTTATAACTCAATAACCGGTTTTTTCTGGTTTCTATTTGTACCAATACTAACTTTATAAGTAAAAGAAGACGAAAGTTATTCGTTCATTAAGCTTATACACTTGATATAAAAAAAAATGAAATTTTTTAATTTACTTGAATTAAACATACACTTATTTTTTAACATTTAGTTTTTGACGTACATAATGGTTTACAATAAAGTTACCGTAAAGTCGTATCAAACTAGAATAGTATGATAAGTGACAGCATAATGGCACTTTTTACGAACATCAATTAGAGAAAATGTGAAGCGCAGAAACTCAATGAATAGCAATTAAATAAATGAATGAAACTTTCCGCTTCGGTCTTTTCATAGTTTTAATTATAACAATTCTCTGAACATTGAACTAGCCACGCCATTCGTTAAATTATGAATATTAATTAAGTTATGAACGACCATCCCGTAGATAATGCATCAAATTCGCAGGACAGATTTTTTGGATTATGTTTTAAAGGTAATTTTTTTAACCTTTGATGGTATTAGCTGCTAGCTCGTGTATCAACTTATACTACTAACCGACATGCCTGTTTTTGGGCGATTTTTCTTTATTTTATATTAAGATTAATTTATGAACAATGTTCGATTCTTTTGAATTGGAAAAGTTTGTTTAAAAAGTTTAATTAAAATTTAATACTCCGCACCCACTTTCTTGCCTTAGGGGTGGATTTTTTTTTAAAAAATCTCTTTGAAATTAGATACTTAAACTTCACAAAGAATATATCTACAAATATTTCATATCTCTGGAAACGGTAGTTTCAATTTTTTGTTGATATGTACACCATATAATGAATCGATCAAGACTTCAAATTTTATGGCCAGATATATGAAGCATAGGTATTGTTTATTTATAAACACGACTGTTATCATTGTAAAGGATGCAGCATTCTTTATTTATTGTATGTTCATGCTTAACTATAATTACGAAATGTTAACTAAGAACGGTGTACTTTGGTTAATGAGTTTACCACTTTGCTGTCGATATTTTGCGCTATAAGGCAAAGCGATTTGCTTTATCCCTTTTAAGGCGGTCAGTGAATTGGAATTAGATTGAAATAGTTCATCTCAGTACGGATATTCAGAAAAGAGTAAATAGACTATTGCAATTTACCATTACAGACTATATCTCCAGCAACCATCAAATGCAACCATCAAGGTATCGGGAACAATCTGGCTCAGCGCAAAGAAATGGTAAGTATAAAGCCGCATTCTTGTGATTACTATATACTATTTAGCACCATACAATCAAAGTGTTAGTCGATTTGTGTTGTTAAAAATTTACATATAAATGTCTTTTAACAAAAAAATTAAACAAAAAGTTTAATGAACTAACTAAACAAAAGTGAAAGTTTTCACACAAATCGTTAATTTTTAATTTATAAACTCTTCGATTGAACTTTTCTATTCGTATTTTTTTTCAACGTTTGATACATTTATCAAAATTTATTGAATCCATCACCAAACTGGAGTACGTATTCAGGAGTAATTAGGTCAAACAGTTGTTATCGACATCAAAGGTCCATCTCGGAATTACTTTACTTTGAACGTTACAAGGGTCTAGACTTCATGCATGCGAATTGAGACAGTACAAATAATGATAGCTTTACATTATAATAATATAAAAGGTTTAGAGTCATAAAACACACCGACCATTAAATTATATAATAAATTCTAAAAATATTTTTATAATGTAAAAGAAATTGATTCATCGGGTCATAACCAATATTTTATTACAATCGCACGATAAATAGCGCTTCTATGTAATATTGGCAAAATTTAAATCTTACAATATGACGATGTTCGTGAGAATTTAAAATTAACACGTTCCTTGCCACAGCGTCTATTGAATATTTTTACTTTGCGGTCTTCTAACGCGCATTTAAAAGATCATTTATCAATCCCATATTTAATAATCAACAATTTAACTAATGGTTTATATCTACTAAAGTTGTATGTAATTATTTTAAGCTTAAAGTAATTAATTTTGAAAACACGAGGACAAAACGTATTTATAGGAAACTTCCAAGTGGGACGTATACGCTCTAAGTGCCACGTGGTAATATATTGAATATACTATATTTAATATTTTATTATCAAATTATATTTATATATAAGACAATTTAAACTACTAATATATTACTATGTAACAATTTCATAAACAAACATTTTACATAGGTACAATTTTACAATCTCGGATGTGGTCCATCGTTATGAGGGCAGGAGATCACTAGTCTTTCAAATTTTTGTTTTATCTATATCAGTATCACAAATATGTGTTTTACCTTGCCCATAGCCAGACAAGAACTGCCTTCGATATTTGTAAAAACTTTTGTTGTAATACCTATATATACAACAAAATGACAAAATCGCTTATCATAATCTTTATCTAGATCCATAAATACGTCCGGCTAAAGAATAACTAACTTTTCAATACACATTATGCTTAAGAACTTAAGTTTTCGCGTTCATAAGAATGGAAGCAGTTTAAAGCTTTCTAAGATTCTCTAAACGAAAACTTAACTAGAGGCGACGAAGCTTCGTAAACTGCTCAATAGACGTGCATAACAATGAACTTTGTTGTGAAAAGTTTCGAAATCTCTTTGATTAATTTATTTTTGTAGCCTTGAATTATTTTCTTCCATAACACATTTTCCCAGAACAAATTTCAACTATCATGTAACATTAAAAATGTGTATACCTGACTCCCATTTTCTATTATCTTCGTAACATTACACTCGATGTCCAGTGTTAGAACACATTTTATACGATAGCGAATTTAATATATATATTTATGCAAGAAAACTCACATTCGCATGTATGTGTAAAGAAATTTAATTCTAATAATACTAGGAATCTAGAAAAAAAACCCTAAAATTTCCTTCTCTTAAATCGGAAAAGCAGTCACGATTCATTGAAAATTATAAAAGAAATTAAATTCTTAACGGCCTCCAGTGAAAACATAACTACTGCGGAACGACTTCTTCTATAATTGAACTTAAACGAGTTCAAAATTCCACAGGAGAATTCTCATTTCGCGCGCTTAATGGTAATTCAGTTATAATAATGTGAGCATAGATCCACACAGTTTTCATGTAAAAATGTCTAAAACAGTTCTGTTACTTAATCTGTGTCTTACCATATATATATATATATAGTCAGATATCATTTCAATTTTATATTAAATATAATAAGATGTTCGTAGTGCTTTCGCTGATAATTATTTTTAAAAAAATTTTAGCGAATATCTCTTTCTGTTATATTTAAGCTGATTCTAACACTGACGAAAAACAATCATAAAGCTATTTGATTTATTTTAATAAGTATTTTAAAAGTCAATATGTTTCACCATAAAATGCATACAGCTCTTAAAATGTTATAAGTAAATTTTATAAGGAATATTAGCTTAATAATGGTACATTATGTGAATATTGATCACTTTCAGTATCTAGACCTAAATTTTAATTTAAAGCAAAATTTTTTACCAGTTTGTTTAAATCCTAAACATAATAATAACAAATCAAAAAAACTTATTTCTTATTATGTAAGTAGTATAATAAGGACAAATAATTTTCCCCTAAATAAAAACAAATATAACTAAGATACAGAAGGGTATTGACTGAAAGTACATTAAGAAGTTTAATGCAGTGTAAGAATAAGACAGTTCTTGAATTGTATGTACAGCGACATAGTGTCTAGACGACTAGTTTTAGTCTATTGTGTAGAATGTTAACCTTTAAAGACCTATGAAAACGAAATTATTAACCGACGATAATAAGAAATCTCAATTAAATGTTCATATTTTTTGGTATTACCATGCATTTTTTTTCTATTGTTTTTAACTTTTATGGGCTAACAGTTGACCGAGATTGGAACTGACGTTACGTGATAATGACACCGCATATGGTGTAGCGTGTTAGCGTGTAGCGGGTTCGAAAAACCCTACCACCATCCAAAGTCCATTATACCCGTGACGGGAGAATCGTAGCCAGGACCTGCGCGGAAGAGGTAAGCGGTAAACCACTGCGCCACGACCTTTGATAAGTGAACGGGTTTAAGTAATATTTTTTTTTAAAAATCAACTTTATAGGTTATTATTGGTTATTAATTATACATAATTTAGTTAATAATGAAACTTCTTTTGTTTTTTATATAGACAGTTCTATTCTTGGTAACAAATACATTGATATACACTCAAGGTTTACGCAAATTGAACTAGTTTCATAACTTACATCATAAACCGAGGGGCCAACAATGAACACCGTATTAACTAACGACTATACAGGGGGCAGTTATAGTTTATGAGGATATGTTTGGCATGCAGAGGCTATTTCATTTACCTTTGAGACTTAATACAGCCAATAAAAAAATATTGTGTGAACCGTTGATTGCCTTCGTGGCGTAATGGTACGTTGCTTGCCTTGTAAGACAGAGGACCCCGATTCGATTCTCTACACGAGTAGTGGGAACTGTATGTGCTTCAATAATACGTGTTTTATTATAGTTGATTTTTATTTTTGGTTAGTTGAATACTAAACTAGTAGTGACCATTGTATATTTTATTGTATATTTTTTGGTTATTTTTTTAATGTTTATCTTATTTACATTCATGAAACAGTAGAATTTTTGATTGAGATATTTATTACATTGATCTATTTTTACGTTTCCGTAAAATTAGCCAGTAAAACAAACAATGTGATAACAACAATCCATCCACAAAGTTCCTATAACAAAAATTGGACACATTAAATGCTAATCTGTATGATGAGATTTATTTACACATATCCGGATATAGGTCGTAACTGTTATAACAAACCTTTTTCCGGTCTAATTGCCATTTCACATTAGATAAGGAAAGGGTACGTTGAGTAGAATCTTCCGTGTTGGTCTGTAATCCATCGCGATTTGAGTTATCACGTGCAATTAATGTCGGACTTTAAAAAATTTTTGTTTAATATTATTCTAAACGAAGCAAAAGAAATTAGTAACTATTTAGAAAGTAATTAACCACCACTAAACTATATGTCATAGCAGAATATTCGTATCTATATGTCGGACAAGCAGAGGCATGAATCATATAATTTAGGCAAGTGTGAGTCGGACCTGCACCATGAGGGATTCCGTATCATAATAACTACAATTGACTGGTATTCTGTTAATTATCTCTCACGTATTGAATAATCGTAAAAATGACATTGTCACTCAAAAGATTTATTTTATGTAGATAATTTATTGTATTTTAGTATTTTGGGTAATATTATTATAATTTCATTATTTGTCGTTGTACCAGTAGTAAAAATACACAATCTGAAAATTTAACCTATTACTGTTCATGAAATAGTGCCTGCTCAAAGAAAGATATAATTAAGTTACAAGTTCAATTAATAGAAAAGTAAATACATATGTTCGGTAGATATACATAGTTGAATTAGGCTCTCACTAAACAGCGATTTATAGTCGGCAGTAAGACTGTTCCGACCGCGCCCGGTCAAACAGTCGAGCTATGACGTCACCTTGCATGGGCGTGATCGTATCCAACTTACGAATTTATTTCTCAAGGATGTTCTTTGTAACAACTTAATGTTTATTGTCTTTTGAATTTTATATAAAATAAATAATTAACAGTTTATAATATCGTAAAAGTTGGAAGTGGAAATGATTAATTGATTTCTTATAACATGTTTAATAACAATTTAATTTTAACTAAAGTAAGAAATTATATTTGAATTACACTAAGTGTAAAAGTGAAGCCATTAAACAATCCGAAATCGCTTATGCAACTTCGACACTAGTTATCGTGACATCCAAACACTGCGAAACTTCGCAAGAAAGTGAGCCAGTACTTAGAGGTACCCGCATTTATACACTAAAAGTTGATAGGTGGGGATACCCAGAGCAGTGTTGTTAATAATATGATTGTTTTTTTATTGAACGCAATATTTTTATGATCACATTCGCCAGCAGCCAGCAACTTATAAACAAAATCACACTGTATCCACCGAATTGTAAATTCCCCGATACATGTTGCAAATTTTACAAATTCTAAATCAAGATTACGAAATGAATATTAAACATTAAAACGGGATTCGTACTTCAACTTTGATTGGGTTTCAGCTTTTGCTAACTCCAACTTCCACCACACATTTCAGCTTATTAAAATAAGTTTATTTATATAATCATTTTCATTTTAAGTTATTTATTTGTTCTCAACGACGGACTGAATAGTTCCGTAGATATTTAAAAAAAAAATCATTTATGTATAGATTTACAAGTGTCATGTCCATACTTTATATCGTTAAAAAAGTCTAAAAAATAGGCCCTTTATGTTCGTTAAGATAGTTAGTTATTAGAACAAAATTATATGTTCTATATAACTAATAGCTTTATATCATTTGCAATTAAATTTGTCGTATGTTTGTTGCTTATCTCTATAAAGTTCCGTAGCCAAAGGGTGACAATCGGGACCCTATTACTAAGACTCCACCGTACGTCCGTCTGTCTGAACCGTGACAGATTGAAATTTTCAGGGATTGTGTTTATCTATTACCACTACCGCAACAATTAACAAAAAAAAACTTACAAGAAACCTTATTTTATAGATTTTTCAACAAAACACTTCGCGCTGCGAGTTCGACACGCACTTAGCCATTTATTATTTAGATGTTATTTTTATTTAGAAGGTAAATTTAAGAATACAATAAGATACATTTTAAAAAGAATTGAAATCATAATATTAAGATAATTATATTACTATAAATAAACTATTAGACATACACATTGTGGACTAATCCTATAATGCAAAAATTATTCCCTATTTAAGTTTACAAAGTAACCTAAATGTATAATATATATTATATATGGTATACATAGGTATGTTCATCGTATTCTATGTTACGTGCCAACCTCATAGACGTCCTCAAATTATATTATCTTTCGAATGATTGACGAGGATCCAGTAACGTTATATATACACTCTTCAGATCCATCATCAAACGGAGCATTTGTAGTCAGCGGGTGAATATGCTTTCATACACGAGTTCTTTTTACCAACAAATAGAATAAACCATGAATAAAAACTAAATAAATACAAAGTTCCAAAAAATATGAACAGGTGCAAATCCAATCTATTTTATTTAAATCAAAGTTAATCTTAACCCTTAGCGTTGAATTAATTTAGTTGTTATACGACGAGTTTTGAATGACCCTTTTTTATTTGTTAGAAATAGAAAAAAACAGAATCTTGAAACTGCACACAATTTCAATCAAAATTAACAGGTTTATAATCTATCTTTCCTTCTCATAGCATTGATTATTATAAGGCTTTGAGATATATTCTTGTAAACAAAAAGAGAACTATGAAAAGCGGACCTGTCAGTAAAATATGTTTTGTTCCTTTTCATTCATAATATATATTGGATAAGGAATATATATATTGGAAAGGTTGCGTGTCGGACTAGATTCGCGAAAGATTCCTTACCACTATCGCCAAAAAAATTAAGTTTCTCCAGAGCATTGTTTTATTTGTTTTTGGAGTGACAAAAGAATTACACGATTCATGAGATAGAATCCGCTGACTGACAGACAAACGAAAGCTAAGTAATATGGTGCCGTTTATCACCCATTGGGTACAGAACACTAAAAAAGGAACAAAAGATATTGATTTATTGCAACGAATTAAGAACCTCTTTTTTGTCGTTAGTTAAAATTAGCTAAACCGGTCAAACGCTGTATCGCCAGTGTAAAAGCTTCTATTATGCCATTAAAGTAGTCGGAACTATATAGAAGTGGAAATACAATACAATGCTGTGAAGGCACATTATAGTAAACGTCCAGTTTACTATAACGGTCCTGTATAATCTCCATGTTGACATTTAGAATTATTTTTTTAATGTGTCATTACTTTTACATAAGCATATATCAACCACATAAACCGTATTACGATCGCCATTTGTTTAATCTTCAATTTATGTTCACTATAAAATTTCTATCAGGTAAGTTGGAAAGCAATAAAAATTTGTAAACGTATAGGTGGTGGAAGAGATATCGGGAATTCTATAAAAATGTTTAAACATACCCCTGATAACATGAAGCGTGTTTTGGTAAAGGCCCATAGTAGTCATGGGTAGCAAGAACGGGGTTCCCTATCGCCCTTACAACGACTTCGAAAATGACGATGGCTGGACGTCGTCTCAATCTGCGATGGTTCTATGATTTGTTGTCCGCAGGACCATGGACGGGCTATCATCCTAGCATAATGTTAAAGGGCTCGCGGTTCTGGGCCCAGAGTGGAGATTCCACTACTCCACATGACTCTAAGTATAACCATCAAGGTCCTTATGGGTAAAAATAACCCTGACTTCTCCCTAGAAGGCAGGGTAACTTTTCGAAGATTTCCCCTCCGATATCAAACAAAACTTGTGTAGTTTTTGTAAAACATAAAGAAATAAGCGAAAAAGTACGCTGTATTTCTTATATTGAGAATAAATTTCAAGGTGGTATCAATAAGATAAGAATAGAAAAGCAATCATTGTAAGGATTTTAATCAGTACGAATTGTACCGTAAAAGAAAAGTAAAATGGTTTCCTTTATCATAAATCTTACCACTTTAATATTTCCGTACATTCTTCATCAACGTTCCACGAATATAGTATTAAAGAGTTTAATTGATTGGATTAATCGACGACGCACTGAATATTTCCAACGGAATTGAGAATTAATCATGGGGAGTACGTTCGATTGCTGTTCCAATTATTAAAATTGTTATGTATGATGTGTATGATCGTGAAATTTAATCTGCGTTCATTGAATACATTTGCAGCGCTACTATCTCAATGTTTCAATAGAATTTGCATTCAAAATACATTCTTGGTCCAATGTCCAACTTTTTTGATTGTAACTTTAAGCAGACCTTTTCAAGTAGGTATATTTTATAATAATTGGCAAAGAAGCTAGGCGTTCATGCATTTGTATTATGTTTGTGTTTATAAAATCCTCTTACCTCCTCCAAAAAAATAAAATGTCAAAGTTTAACCACTGTAACTGTCAGTCAGTGTCCGTCCGCGCATCATCATGACAATGTAGCTCTTAAATGACTGAACCGATTACAATTCGTTGTTTGAGGGAGTTTAATTGAGTGTTCTTAGCCGTAATTCGAAAAATCGGTTTAGCCTTAATGAAGTTGTAATCCCTTACATAGTTTTTATTGCGGGGATTTTGAAAATTCTTTGTACACAAACGGCTAATCTAATATCAATTTTAGTTTCATATCATAATTTTATATTTAATGATACATATGCTATCTACAACATATTTATTTAGCTAACGATATTTGTTTGGTAACGAAACACGACAAAATACTTATAAATGCATGGTGGTAGGGTGGTCTTTGAAACCTTGCGTTGCTGTGCTGCTGCTGCTGCTGCTGCTGGATTCGGTGAAGTTAGCGCTGTTAGTCTTAGACGACTATTATAGCTTTATCGAAACTGGCTCGCGAATCCGGTGATTCGCGAGCTATCTTTGCGTTGCTGTATTCCGGTAGACATATATGAGAGAACCGTATAGAGAGTATTCTGATAGAACACGCTTCACCATCTACGAACTCACTGACATTTAATATCAGGTGAAATCGAAATAAAGTGTTAGCACATAACCGATATAAAATCGTATTAAACGTAGGCCTAGATATTTGTCTAGGTAACTAATTTCGCCATTGCTCTAATTTTTCCAATATAGAAACGAAACAGCCGGCAAAATACTTTGATTAGGGTTCTAACAAAAGTGTAAAAACGTCAAGTGTCTCAGTTTTTATTACCAACTTTAACCCTCTTTAAGGCCCACGGATAGGGCCGTTTGAAAATTTAATTAAGTTGGAGGGTTTATCTTAAATGGTTTTATTGCGAGGTATTAATCAGTATAAGCCCCTTCTTAAATCTGTGTAAGGGTGAAAATGTATTATTTAAATTAAGAAATTTAACCCAATAAGGCACTTAATAATTGAAGGGGGGATTTTTAATTGCACAAATGTCATTATCAATTTTATAAAGCCATTAAAATTGTATGTATCAAAGTGCATGTCGAATTTGTACCGCGACGAGTTTCGTACACTAAACATCTATAAAATTATATTTCTTATATTATATATAGTAGTATTATTTTATTTTTATTATTTGTTGCTATAATGACAATTCATATACAAAATCCATGAAGGTTTCTACTTTCTTCCTATCATTAATAGGGTTCCAATTGTCACCCTTTGGTTTGTCACCCTTAAAAACGTTAGAAGTAGGTGGCGCTGGGTGTAAGCTTTCTTCAGCAATGGACATCAATTGGCCGATATTATGATAATGCGTTGATGCTAGTTAGCTTTATTGTTAAATATTTTTTAAAACTGTTAAAAACAAATAACAGTTTCAGAATACGTAATAAACATTTCGCTTAAAAACAATTGTTTGAATTACGCTAACAATTGTTTACTTAATAAGCAATGCCGTTGTATTTGTGTATTTTTAATGTTAGTGTTTTCACACTCTGAATTTACAACCTAAATTTAAAACGAATTTTACACAATTTTGTTAACGAATTCGTTTCAGTTTCATGTTTAAATTGTTTAGTTAAAATATTTTACATTCAAAAACGTCGAAAAATTGATAAATAATTTCATCATTTGCTACAAATTCCTTTATTTAAAGATGTATAAAAACGATTAAAACGAATTTGCCCTTCAATTAACTATAAATCAGATTTTCAACTCTTCGCCACTCGTTCTCGCTAAAAAAATTTAACATACTGGGATATACACAAATATTAAAAAGGAAATTCCACGGCTTCATGTCTTTAGAGTTGGTAATTAACAAATAAGATTATAATTTACAAAAAAAAATTCACAAACGTGAAATAAAAAATTATGCTTATGTATAAAGATGTTAAATACTTTTAAACAATTAAAAAGATAGAGGTTTGTTGAAATAAATTAGAATTAGTGCCATCTGCTGCGGTTGTTTTCCGAATAGAGATCCCGGGAATCTAAAAGTCTGAGAACGACTACCGAAGGGGTTTTAGTGGGTAAAAATCCTACATAACCCTGTCTTCCCCTAAAAGAAAAGGTATCTTTCGAAGTTTTCCATCCGATGTAAAAAAAAGAATTAGTGCCATCTATGTTTAGCACAGTATACTAGAAGAGCGCAAGTTTTACTACGAGGTTTTAGGTATAGCGCCATCTAGTGTACTCCAAGTTTAAAATTACCTACGACACTATAGTCTTCTTACAGACATTTATATCAACAGCCAAGAAAGCATTCTATTTAAAGTTTAACTACTTTACATTGCAAGATATTGCAGAATTGTCAATTAATTAAATAATACACTCGTATAAAATAATACCTTTAGTAATTCGATATCTCTGTCTTTTATTTCTGCAAGATATTTTTAGAACAGACGGCACTGAGAAGTAATCGGATGAGCTTAATTAACACTAATGAAGATACCAATCACGGTTAACTGGATGCAAATTTAATTTAGCGGATTGCGAATTTACGCTACATCTGACAGTTAATTACATTTAATGTGAGCAAATTATTTTAGTACGTCGGTCTTTTTTTCATATCCGTAAATCAAGTTTTCATTATCAAAACTTTTGTGATAAAACAGCAATGAAATACGAAGTTTTTTTTTTAAAAACCAATTTAATTAATTTGACAAAAACACTGGCAATAAAAGTCGCAAATAAATATCAAAACTTGCTGATATTTGCGTCGTTGCCAAAAAATAAAATAATTTTTCTCATCCAAGACAAAAACGTTTAAACGTTGAAATTCTCTACTATCCTTTTCATCCACAGGTTATTGTACATATTTCATGTAGTCAATAACTGGGATGAAATAATTGTAAATACTATATACGTATCCAGTATAGATGAATAGAATAAGCCACCATTAACAAATTTCTCCTTATTCCTACATTATATGCGAACTGCATATGTTATGTCAACAACCCAAAATGTTTATTTGTATTTTAGACTTAGTAACATTTACTGTAAATTGAAAATAATACTGTACTTACTTCAACCCCTTTTTCCAACATACCTGAAAATAAGTTAATCCATTAAATCCATTTCGTAGAGGTAAACACTATGACGAATATTAAGTTACTATATAAATTTAAATGTAATCTGTTAAAGGTTGTCGAGAAATACTTGAAAATGTGTCAAAAATTACGGATTAGTTTTATAAATAATTCTTCAGATCTCAGTGTTGCCGCAAGTCACCCCACTTAAGTATTCAAGGACAAATACGTCTTTGTGCTTTCGTCGTGAATTCTCTTGATGTATTGGATAAGGTTTCCTTTTTAATCTTTAACCGTAAAAACGTAATATTCACCATCACTTGGACGAATTAATCGCGTTCAGATTTAACATATACAAAGAACTAGTTTAAAGAGTATGGTCCTTGTTTCGATTAACGGGCGTGTGAGTAGTGGAGCTTGGATGGCGATAGAGTTTTTTCAGATCCGCCTGGCTCCCTATCAATCTCAATTTCTGCAAATAAAATAGCATAAATGTATAACGAAATAGTATATATGCATAAACATAGCCATAGTATTCCGAGAAATACGCTTTCGCATATTTATCCCCATTGTCAAGTTTTATCTGATTTTGTACGAAAAAACCTAATTTACCTACCTTTTGTTGTTTTATATTGGTTTATTGTGAGTTCAAAAACGAATATAAATACAGTGGTCGGTACCACTAAATGAAATTTAAACTGAATAAAAGTAAAAATTAATTTACTTACATCTCCTTTTTTTAATCGTAAATATTACGATTAAATTACAATATCACGACGTCGAACGCATCATCTGAAGATTTGAACATGTGAAGGTTTTACGTGTAGTTTTTTCTTTTATTTTATTCAATCATGGAGTTCCGCGTTATCGCTTGTATCGATGTAAATCTAAGCTGTTAATTTAATGACGCGACGTTAAACGAGCTAACGTGTGGTTAGTGTTGGAGATTAATTTCACCAAAGCGTTACATGAAAGTGACGGCGTAATTTAACTTTTCACTGTTGAAAAGTAACTGAAGCGAGATAAATGAAAATTGACACGTGTTTAATGGTTCGTAAGGGTTTTAATCGTCTATTAGAAGGTTTTTTGTTTTCTTTGTTATTTTTTTTTAATTGGAGCTTGATTTTGAAAAGTTTAAAACGTAATAACAATAATAACTTCATTTAAAATTGCAATTACAGTTTTTAATTTACAGTACTTCTCCAGACCTGAACTACGATTGAACATATGTATTTCGAGAATCTGTTTCCTTTACAATTTCAAAGAAGTAAACACATTTATACTATTAATAGTGATTTTGAAAGAATTTAACATACTAGTAAAATAAAAAAAAACACTGATAAAAACACAAATGAGCAATAACAGTGTTAATTTATCAATATCAAGGGTTAAATATTTTTTCGCATAGTACCCCAATTTGGACTGTATTATAGATATTAATATTTTAAGGCAACATCTTATATGATATAAATATTAATAATAGTACAGTTCAATCTTAATTTTTAGTTAATTAATTAATTTTTAGACTTAATGTTTTGTCAATTCTTCTCAGAAACAATTAAAAGCGATTGTACAATGTTATTTAATAGAGAAATTTTGAATTTGAGTTTGCAGACTATATAGGCAAAGAACGAAAAAGGTGATTTACTGCTCGGCTTTAACACGGAGGTACCTGATTTGATAATGAAGCCACCAGAGTAATGGTATTTGGAAGGTGGCAGGGTTATGTCAAACTCACCTGGCTAACAACCACCCCTAATGTCAAAGTGATTTCATATCAGATACATGATAACTTCAGAATATTCCGAATAATGCTTCACCATACACGGCCTCACGGTCACTTAACATCAAAATGGGTATGAGGGTGTATTTGTAAAAAGCAACCTACCGGGTTTCCCTTAAAAAGTACAATAATTCTGAATTATATTGAATAATGACGAAAAAATAATAAACGATGAGTGTCACGATTATTGAGAACAAGTACTAGCTCAAGTATGAACTATTTTTGTTACTCCCATCTTATATTAGTTGCGATACTTTTCCAATTTGTACGGCAAAACCTTCAAATTAAATTAGAACTTTATGTATTGGTAGTAAATTCTATTTTGCGGTGACTTTAATTATCGGACAATTCCTTCGTCGAGTAGTTACAATTGTACCCTGTGGCGAAATTAATCACCGACGCTCTCCGCATATTAAGCTTTACACAGCCGCAAGTTAATAGAGTTAGTTCTTAAATACTTCAGGTTGGAAAGTAATCAAGCGACAAATTAATTAAAAAATGAGAAAATACATCGAAGAATAATAATATTAAATCATTCCTCCCTTGTATTTTGTGAATTTTTCACGTATTACTAATTTAATAGCTGTAACAGCTAGTTAAACAAAATGTTCGCTAGGAAAAGTTTTATTTCGCTATTTTGTATATACCATGTCAATAGCAGGGAACACCAGTGTTGTTAAAATTATGTTTTAATAACACTTATGTATAAATAGCTAATTTCATAAAGAATAAATAAAGGTATATCTGCACGCACGAATGTCTTTGAAAAAAAATTATATAGTGGAGTTGATATCGTTATGATTAAGCTAAATAAGAGTCATGAACTGCTTGCTTTGTAATGAAGAGGTCCTTATTTCAATTCCGAGGCTCCACAGAGTGAAATTAAGAAAATGGATTTTTTTACGAGCTTGCCTAATATTTAGTTACAATCCTCATATTATAAATCTGTAAGAAAACGTTTGAAATCTAGAAAATTTTGGGCAAGCATGCCTTATCATTTTTCAGTTCATTCAATTTCCGATTTAACGATCATTCGTTCAGTATTTTTATACCATAACAAATTAAAGACTTGTCCATTGTCGATAAGAAAAAAGTTAGTCTTGTGTCAATCATAGCATGTGTGACATAGACCTGTGCAAAATAAATCATGAATACCACCACTGTCTCATACAAAAAGTTGGGTAGCTAAAACTATTATTGTTTTTGAAGTCGCTTGAAATAAAACACGTTTTACATATAAGTGTTTTAGAATTTTCACTTGGTATTGGTCCAAATAATAATGCATCAAATTAAATTGGAGCATTTCGAATGATAACATCAAAGCAGTGGCTTGACATTGTATTATTGTATAATGCGTTTATTTTTAATTTTATAAATGTGTTGCAATGGATAACATATGTTCACCTGATTATAGTCTTTTAGACGGCCATTATTTTTAGCTTGATGACGAAAGCAGAAGATCGTATATGGTAGAGCTTAGGAAAATGCCTGTATTCAGACTTGAACATAAATCGACGGTTGGTTATGAAGGTATTTTCGAAGTGAATTTGGTACTTAAGTATTAACGCCACCACAACTATAGACTTGGCAGTTATTAAGTGCCGCCAATCTATACATAATAAAATTTTCTCTACTAACTTAATTTAACCTGTTTTAAGCCACGACAAAACAACTATGATCTGCCACCAACATTCCCGGGGAGCACTTTCACCATCTATCGCTTTATAGTCACTTAACGTGATGTAACATTGGCATCAAAAGTGTTAACTGATTATAGATAAAAAGTAATGTAACGATTTTATCTGTACCAGTGAAGAAATTTAATTCCTTGAAATTAACATTACCATCAAAAAAACTTAAAAAATTTACTGAAATCTGTTCTTTTTCGATTCAATACTATTTGGGGACCTTCAGAAAAGAGTTTACTCATTTCTCGAAAGTTTGCGACGCAACTGCGACCCTAGGCGTATTGTAACTGTCTATGATCGACAGAACAAATTTTATCACGTGTAAGGTTCGCCCGTTTGTCTATTTCACCTATAGAAAAATATCGAGTTACTATGTAACCAAATTTTAAACGAGATTCATAACTAATTTAAGTAAAGTCGCGAGACTTCTGATATTTATGAGATTTATAAGTCTGTTACAAAGTTATTGTCACTGAGCCGGCATTAAAGTTAAGCGTGTTACAGTACTCACGGACGCGCCTAAGTTACGCGATTCTTCGTGTTCATTTATCAAACAGATTTTTAATCTTTTGTTTTATGTTGGTAAAAGAAAGATTAAGTATGGTAATAAAAAATTAAAATAGTGACTGAAAAAAATATTCAACTGATATTATTAAGTTATCTTCTTTTTTTGGGGCAGGTCATTAATACTTCCTGCAACATCGAGAGCTTACGTTATTTTTAAAACCCTGACAGTATGGACAGAGAGATTATTAACTTAGATAATGTAGCTCGCATGAATTCTGTTTTTAATTTATGTGTTTACATTCTCATATCACCCAGACGAGTCACGTTCTATATATGCACGTCACAGCTTAATACAATACGTGGGATATACCGAACATTTAATTAAATATTTTGCGATGCTCCTGATGTGATAATTTTTAACGTGTCCGTTCTAAAAATCTTTTGTTAAAAAATTATATGTTCATGTCTTGATAGCAGAAATGAAAGCTATATTTATTTATTCTAAGGATCATTGTGGTTGAACCCAGTACTTTCTTTTGAATATTTTTCTTTTTTTCTGGGTTTCATACCCAAAAGTTGACACATTGAACTCTATGACTCTGCGGTCAATCAGTCTGTCTGTCAGAGAGCTCGCCGATCACCGGATCCGTGGCCCAGTTTCGATGAAGCTCTAATAGTCGTCAATAAGACTAACAGCGCAAACATCACCGAATCTGGCAGCAGCAGCAGTCTGTCTGTGGATCTTATGTACTCTTTCTCATGAACCATAATAGGTAGAAAGTTGAAATTATCACAGATTGTGTATTTATATTATCGTCAGAACAACTAAGTCATGTTTGCATTTGACCGTTTATTTCAGATTCTTTTTATCGATGTTTGAATTTTTTGAAAAATTATATTCTGACGATGGATGTTAATTCGGGTTATGTATTGTCATTACATTGGTTTCATATTTGGAATGGATTTATTTACCTATTAATGTTAAATATGTAGATGATTAAAGTCGAAATATTTTTAATTTCCTGACTCTTTTCAATAATCCAATATATTTTTAAGGATGTTTCATAAAAACTTAATGAATATATTCATAAAAATTTCATTGCTTGATATAAAACATATCAAGCAATGAAAGATATTTTATCAGTCGAGCGATGGACAGTTCAAAATTACTTCGAATTATCTTCTTGCTTATGGTGTCAGCTTGTAAGTATCTCCTGAAACTATATAATTGTTAAACAAAAATTTTTATTAAAAATTAAGATAAAAAAATGGAAAAATCACGTTAGGTACTGATCTTCTTTTACTTTAATGCGAATACAAGAGGTAGGGCTTGACTTGCAGGCACGTCTCTGCTGTCCTCTATAACAGAAAACCACCAACAGTATTAGTGACCTCTGTTAACCATAACAATATACAAAAAGCTTTCTCAATTGATATGATTTTAAATAACAATGAAGTCGTAGACGAAAGGCACAGGTAAAAAAACTAAACAACCCATTTTTATAAATGAAACAATAAGTCTTCCATCTTTAGAGAGTCTTACATAGTTAACGAACGCTGTTCCCAATAGTTTACACAACACTATAGTACAGAAACGTTATAAATCGAGTCCGATGAAGCTATAATAGTCATCAATAAGACAGTGACTGAAATCAAATTAGATTCAGTATAACAATGTTGTATTAAATCGTATTTTATCACTGTTTACTTATTATATTCCTTAGATAGATATGAAATACGCTTACCTAGAAAGTGATTATATAACTTTGTGACGGTAAACAAGTTTAAGAATGTGACTTTCTTATCGTTTCCCTGGCCGGTGTAATAACGTGCAGGATACTTTTTACGACAACAGTGCTCGCAAGTGAAGTTATTTACGACCTTAACCACTGACTACGTGGTGTACGAGAGATGTGTTATTGAACTTGATGGAAGATATTAAACGTATTCTGAGTGAACACGTTTCACCATCTACGGATTCATTGTCGCTTAACAATAGGTTAAAATCGAGATTGTATTAGCTTATAACCATCCAAAATATTCTTGTTCACATTTTTACGAGTAATCTTCGATTCGAAAATAATGGTGTTAAAAATTTAATGCCGGTATATCGCTAAATCTCAAACTATACCGCTTTTAAAGTTAACTCCATCAAGCGTAATTTACAAATACAGGTAGTGCGTTCAAAGACTACAGCGTTTTTAAAATTGACATTTAATAAGTGACGTTTTCAAATTTAATGTAACGATCTCTTATAAATGCTTCGTTGGTTTCCGTCAATATAGTTACTATTAATGAAGTACATTATGTATATAATAAAGAGTAACTGTAATAATTATAATGGTAAGAGTATAATAATAACATGATAATATAATGTTAAAGTCTGTAAGGTACATAAATGTTTTGGTGACGATTGTCTTAAGACACTAATTTTTGTATTAAACGCCAAATTACTTATATTATTTTATAGGAATCAAAAATTATTTTAATTGGTTACGAGTTGCCACCAGACATCACTGCAGTGCATGTTTTATATGATCCCAAACAATTTTCTATATAATAATAGAGATATATTAACAAAAAAAAAATATATTATAAATAATAAAAAATCTTTGTCTTTGTTATGCCTTTTCTTAATTTCTTGCACATATTTTCCACATACAAATATAAACAATAAAAAATTAAGCATCCATTCCAAAGGAATCTTACAGATATCCCAACGTAGATTCTTCCACTGTTGCTTTAGCACAATTCCTCAGGTCATGGAGGCGAGAGAGTACAGGGTCGTATGCACATATTCCTTCGCCTGCATAACCTGAGGAACCGAGCTCCGATGCCAGCCGCTGCAAAATGAAGTCCGAAAAGTAATCTTCACTCTTCTCAGCTTCTTACATTAGAAGCTAAATACATTTTGGCGAAACGCGTTGAGATAGTATTTTAGTCATAGTATTTGCGGTTAAGCTATATGTACATACTATATAAAAATAAAATGCATATTCATTTTTGTTCTATTGATACATACATTTCTGCAAAGTAACCGTTGAATCAATAAATTATGAATACTTTTTCTTATATAATAAAAAACAAACTTAACCCTTTGCCTACGACGACTTTTGTTTTGGTTGATTACAATTTACTTAGTAATGATCTTGAAATAACATGATATTTCGATGTGTAGCTATACATCTTTAAAACTTCAGTTAATGCTACATGGCTACATTATCATAAAACTTCATCATATTTTGCTATATGAAACATCGTCGTTACCAAAAATCGCCTCGTCCACAGTGTAAATAATAACGTAAAAGTCAGACTGTCGTTACTTACAATCACTTGTAAATCTAATAATATAAAAAAAATAGTTATACAAGACGATGCTATTGCTCATTCAATTTCAAAACGAAGAGATTATCGTTGCTTCAAAAAGGGGAAATTGTACACATATCTGGCGAACGCTTCAACAAATTGTCAAAATTTCATTTAGCTCGCATAATTTGTAAATCAAGGCGAATTCCCGGGAGGCAATTTTCTGACGCAGTAGAATAAAAGTGTCATCACTTGGATCAACTTTATTTTCATTTCTTAAGGCGCAGCAGATTTTCATGAATAACTCAGCAGCTACGAGTGCTAATCGGTTTCATAATGAAAGCTTTTTCTGTACGTTCGTAGCGGTTTTATATGTTAAATAAATTAAAAGCACCTTAAACGATAAAAAGTTAATAATACTTTGAACTGTATTGAAGCTACTTACATTTTAAATTTAAAAACCTTTACACGAAAGGGATTAAATAGTCTATACACATATTTAATATAAACTTGTATCTACAATATGGTCTGACTATAGATCTCAATTTCACATAGTGTCAAGTGACAATAACGTTAATGGCAAAACGTGCTCGTCCCCAACATTCTGGCTACATACGTGCGACTGCCGGAGCACCGTAATACGCCAGGACGGTAGATAACACATTTGCATAAAAATATATGTAGGTTGCACAAACTACTTGGGTTACGGATATATCGCCATGAATAGTTTATATTTATTCTTAGTTTTACTCGAAATGGGAAACCTTATACAGTTTCTCTTTTTCTCTCAATCTGTTTAGTGGAGACCTATGCATTGTTAAGTAAGTTAAAAGTAGTCATAAATTTTTGATTTTAAATTGAAATAGGAAAAAAGCAAGTAAAAAAAACATTATTTGTTTTACAAATAATAGACTTTTACCTGATAGAAATATACATATAACATCAATGTGCTAGTTCAGTTGTATACCCAACGCAATAATTAGCTTGCCGCCTTGTTACGTGTTAATTCTTCATATTACAGTCCTCTTCCCACCGTACTAGACCTCAATTGTTTAAATCAATTTATTAATATTTTTGTACATATTGCTGCTATTACCTATTTGTAATGTTTACCCCTGCCGCATAACTTTTCTTCTGCACCCAGGGTTGATTGCCAGAAAATTCCCAAAATGCATTAATTCGTCCGTGTTACACCAATTCGTGTAAAATTATGTAGAATCTAATTATGAACGAAAGATGTCTAACATCTGGCTAATCTTTCGAATTTAAAAATAAAATCTGTTAATATTTTCTGTGGTTTGTCGTCTTTAAGTCCTGCAGCCCACTTAACGTACTATCTTCATATTTTTGATACACCAACCATTTCCAGTTTATGATACGTGATCAAGACGTTCTCTGGTATCTCAGATCTACCACCAGTACCAAATAAATGAACTAAACTTCCGGCACTACAATGTAATAAAGCTAAGTGCTATTTACAAAATGTCCGGACCGCATTCCAGCCTCTTTATTCCCTCATAACAAACGTCCTAAGGAGGCATATTACGGAAATCTCCATACATCTGTGTCTCAAACACCACTTAGTTCAAATGGGCCCATAATTTGTTTGGTGTTCTCGCTGCCAACCGTATAATTTTTGAATCAGTGAAATGTCACTTGCGGTCTGAACAACTTAATAATATACTTTTATAATCTTGCCACAGTACACTTCAAAACTTTTTTTTGTGAATAATAATAGTTGAACGTGCTGCTTTTTTATATACTCGTATGATTTCAATTACCTAAAAAAGAGTTGTATAGACATTAGAAACATAAATAAAATAATGTGGAAAAAGTAAGTTCCAAATTTAAAAATTCTTTAAATAGAAAAACGCGTGATCTTCGAACGGTTAATACTCTACTCGAACACTTGAAAAAAAAACTGAATTCAATACACAAAACATAATACTCAAAAACAAACAAATAACACACTTCTATCTTAATATTCTTTGTGTAGTCTTTAAGTTGTTTTAAAACATATTTGTTGTGCATTGAATTCTTTTAAAGTTACTTTCAATAAAATACTTAAAGGAATAAAAAAATACTGGACACACCGTTTTTTATAAACTCTTGATTATTTCTCGCAAACTTGAATTTTTGAGGTAGAATAAAAGTAACTCACATTTATTCTAATGGTGTTATGCGTACGTCCAAAATGTGAACACTCAGAGGATTGCATCACCATTACGTTGTTGTTTCTTATGAAGATTACATTAATAACTTAATATTATTATTAGTTTTGTCAACGCAAGTAATCGTATATTTTTGTGTACTTTGCATAAATGTCATTACGAGCTTATTCTGTTAACTTCACCTGTGCTGAGGTTAAGTCAATTTTGTTGTTATTTCCTTTTGATTATCTTCCGTTTAATTTTTGTTGATATTTTTATAACGGAACTCAATATTATAAATTGCTAGCAACAACAAAAATTTATTTATTTATTGGATGTTAATAAATATCTACTTACTAAACTATTAAGCATGTAACTACAACAAAGGCCACGTAGAAACTCAACGATTACCTCTTATTGTCCATTTTTTATCTTTTATCTTCAGTAAATTGTATAAGCTTTAAGATCTCGATATAATATAATTTTGAAAAACTCTTTTTATTCTAAGCAATGTAAATGATAAAAGCCAAAAATATACTCGTATTATTACTAAGCTGAGTGCAAACTTAAATTCATAATGGTGGTTTTCATTTCTGCTATTAACCTAATCTCAGCTTAATAACCCGAAATAAATAATTCAAATCATTGGCATAATGGACTTGATCCGGGAAGTGTTCAGAATTGATTATCGGGTGCCACGCATGACAATGTGATTCCAATTAATCGGATAGATTACGTCCAATCGGTTTGGCCATTTTATTTCATAAGCAATGGAAGTTAATAATGTTTAATAATGTAAAAACTAAATGTATTTTACTCGCCAAAAAGGACAAAAAATTAAAAAAGTACAACCCCTAGGATGGGAAAATCGGAAACTGTGTTGCATCAGCTCACAATGTTTAATCAAAGTTTGTTTTGGCGTTTCTATTGATCGTTCAGCATTTTTTTTTTAAACACATGTGCTTAATTATGAGTGCTACATCAAAATATTAAAACATTTATACAAAATTGTATTTTATGCGTCTAACTAGAAAAATGAAAATAGCATAAGATTATAAAACGTCTTAAGTTCACAGTCGTGTCGAGGATAACAATATTATATGCCGTGAACGGGGCGTAGTATCAAATCGTAACGCGTAACTCCGTAATCTGCGAGGCGTGTAACACGATAAAGGGATTCACGTTACGTAACAATATGGACGCTACGATTCATGAAACGACGTAGCTCACAATCAAAGCATCAATATCCAATTATACGTTTCATTGCTTCTATATCAATGCCCTTTAAATAATGAATTTCGTTTTCAACGATTGAAGCTACA